>PVHP010000997.1:0-118778 GCA_004024765.1 Zapus hudsonius | reverse complement strand
AGTAAAAAAAAAAAAAAAAAAGAAAGAAATGGCATGTCTCAGGAAAACATAGTTTTACCTTTAATGCCACCTGTCTGCTACTGTGGAGTTGAGGAAGACTTAGGAAGTGCTCATTTTATCTTTCATGTGGCTGCTCATACAGGTGCATCTAGACTGATGTAGACATGTTCTAATCAACAGTATCCATAAAGAAACTCTAAGTCATGGATTCTACTTACCACATCCCATGACTCTACTAGTGGAATGCTTTTGAGTAAAGTTCCATATTCATTACAGTGGAAATCCAGGTGAGCTTTTCCTTCAGCATCGATCTGAGTAACAGCTACTACAGAGAGCAAATCCAATTCATCTTCATAGTCCACAATTTTGAAAGTCTTGGGGACAGAGGAAAGAGGGATCAAATCCAACTAATGTTAGGAACATCCTATGTTGATAGTTTAATGATTCTATTACTTACAAAAATATGGCAGAAGGAAGAATGAATGGGTGGGAGAACCTGTAGAAATGTGTTCATAGTTACATACATACAAAACATCCCTAGATTTTCAAAAGTGAAGTATATCCTACAGACTTTGACAGATACAACCAAATTACAGTATTAGTGAAATTCTCTAAAATGACAGCAAACCAACCACAGCTTCTCCAAATTCAAAAAAGTATTCAACTGCTGGTGCTGACATGCGCATTCCCTTGGGGTCCCAGATAGAATTATATGTATGAAGCTCAGATCTGAAACCTGAAGACTGTTTTCTAGGAGCTAAAAGTTCTCACACCAGAAAAAGTCATTTCAAGAAGGCCGGATAACCCATCACATACAATTTATACTCTATCTGCCATCATTTTTTGTTTTAAAAATTTTTTGCTTGTTCTCTAAACAACATAATAAAGGGGACAATGAGGGGAAGCAGGTAAATGTCCAGGAAGCAAGGACAGACAGACACAAGAAGGCACATCTTAGCTGAGTGCTTAGCATCCACACTTAAGACAGGAACCTGAGTTTCCCTTAGTTTGCTAGAAATGCTCTTTAATCCATTTACATTTTCAGCCTTTAATCACTGCCTTATATATAAAAATGTACATAGACTTAGTTTTGTGTCTGAAACAGGGTTTGACTATGCATTCCACAATCTTGCAATTCTCCTTTCTCAGCCGTCTACATGCCGGGATTACAAGCATGTGCCACCATGCCAATCATGGTCATATTTTAAAGGGTGATTTCTTGCCAGAGTATTAATATATTCATAAACTTTAGGCAGGATCCTTTGCAACTTGTACTTTTATAGACTACAAGATATTGTTTCCCAATCTCATGATATAGAATAGCCCTCTTTTTGCTACATCACCCTCTCCCTTACTTATTCAATTTTAGTAAATCTTGAATATACCCTTATGTATTGAATAGGGAACTTTCTACTCTGTAATAGGTTTCTATGACCCAAAAGAATACTTTTGTTTCTGTTATTTGTGGACAGCACTCACAGTTGGCAACATTTAACCTATTTTATAAGACTTTTTCCCACCTAGATATACTCCAACAACAGGTATATGATTTATTTATGTGATAGTTCTAATATTTGACCTCATCTGTCAGTGTGCTTCATATTTCCAATGGCTCTCTCAAGGAAAGGGATAAGAAGGTATTGCTTGGTGACTGAACACCAGTTTGAGCTGATCTGCTACACACTCATACTGCTCTTTGGGAACATGAATGTTAGCAAAACTATCCATATCTAGTAAGTAAAAAAAAAAAAAGGCAAAAACCATAAATAAGTAATTCAAGATTAAAAAGATTATTACTATTTTTTGAGATGGTCTTATGCATCCTGGGTTGGCCTTGAACTCACTATGTAGCCAAGGATGAGCCTGAATTTCTGAACTCCTTGTCTCTACCTGCCAAGTGTTCTTCAGAACAGCTGCTTTATGTGGTGCTAACCCAGGGCCTCTTGCATGCCAGCACTTTCCCAACTGGGCTATACCCCAAGTCCTCTTTATTTTATTTATTTATTTTTCTTGTCTGAAGGAGACTGGCAGAATTACTACGTACAGTTACTCTGCTAATTAACCTTCAACTGTTTATATAGCACCTAAGAAATAACACTGCTCACATATTCAAGAGTAAGCAGGTCAATGAAATGTGCAGAGCCCTCTTTTTTTTTTTTTTTTGGAGACATGTTCTCACACTGTGCCTCAGGCTGGCCTGGAATTTACTATATAGCCCAAGCTAGCCTTTAACCTACAGTAATCTTCCTGCCTCAGCCTCCCAAGTGCTGGAACAGATATGAGTTAACATACCCAGCTAAAGACTTTTCTTTTTTTTTTTTTTTGAAGACTTCTCTTTTCTAAATATTTATTTACTCGCAAGCAGAGAGAGGAGTGCACCAGGCCTTTTTTCTACTGCAAACAAACTCCAAATCATACACCGCTTTGTGCATCTGGCTTTATGTGGGTACTGTGGAATCAAACCCAGGCTGTTAGGCTTTGCAAGCAAGTACCTTAACTGCTGAGCCATCTCTCCAGTCCCATTGAAGACTTTCTATAACTGCTGAGCCATCTCCCCAGCACAAGCTAAAGATTTTTTGAGTAAGAGATTTCCTGGGGGCTGGAGAGAAGATGGCTCAGCGGTTAAAGGTGCTTGTAAAGGTGCCTGCTTGCAAAGCCTGCCAGCCAGGGTTCAATTCCTCAGTACTCACATAAGCCAGATGCACAAAGTGGCACATGGGTCGAGTTCATTTGCAGTATAAGAGGCCCAGACAGGCCCATTGTCTCTCTCTTTTTCTCTCGCAAGTAAATAAGTTTTGTTTGTTTTTTAAAAGAAATTTCCTTTAGAGAATGCACACGTCAACAAAACAGTGAGTTTTTAATTTTTTTCTTTTTTTTTTTTTTTTAGTTTTTCGAGGTAGGGTCTCATCTAGCTCAGGCTGACCTGGAACTCTGTAGTTCCAGGCTGGTCTTAAACTCATAGCAATCCTCCCACTTCTGCCTCCTGAGTACTGAGATTTAAAGGCATATGCCACCACACCCAGCTTCAAATTCTCTTTGCTGTATGACATTCTGCAAACAAGATTTTGTGAATAATTCCAATGAGAAAAGAGATAGCGGTGGGACTCTACTAGCTACAATAGGACAGAGTCTCACCTCTTTGCTTGCAGGCAACCCCTCACTCCCCATCTTTACCCAGGGCCCAGGAAGTCCTCATTTGAAATGCACCATTCAAGTAGACCTTGGCTTGTTTTGTTATCTTTGGCTAACAGTAGTACCTCTTGTTCTGGGTCATCATCCAGAAGGTTGAAGGTTCTTTTTACCACCCGGCCAGAAGCTGTAACAGTGAATAAGTTTTCATTCTAACATATGTGGAGAAATAAAAACAGAACAAGCTGCATTATATGTAGTCAAAGGCAAATAATATTAACAGATCTCACAAAACAAGCCAGCCTCTTTCACATCCATTATTCTTTCCTTGACTAAGAAAATTCTGATCTGATTTCTTTTTCTTTTTTGAGGTGGGGGGGGCTCACCATGGCCCAGGCTGACCTAGAATTTACTCTGTAGAACTCCAGTGATCCTCCTCCTACCTCTGCTTCCCAAGTGCTGGGATTAAAGGGGTACGCCACCACGCGAGGCTCAAATTTCTGATTCTTTAGTTAGTAAAAATAATTTTTTTAGTAAAGGCTTTAAATGGATGAAATACCAGAATAGGAAAAAAAAATTAATAGCTATTGATTTTCAGCTTCATCTCCCTTCTGACCTTTGCCTTAGTATGCAGAAAATAAAAATATGGATCTAATATTAGACATTTCTCATCCCATCATTTTCTTCATGGTCTTAATTTATATTTATATATCCCAACTAGCCTAAGTTTTTACAACTATGTAGACTCAAAGATTGGTAATCAATAAAAAACTTAAAAGTGAAATACAGAAAAGAAACAGAAATAAGCAACAGATAAACTCAATATAATCAACTCCCTTAAAATCTTATACATACATGGGGCTAACACTAGATACTCATCGTAGACAAAATAAATAAACTTTATAGGGCTGTGTTCGGCTATACCAAAAAGCAGTCATAGGTGCATATTATAATATTACATAGAAAGACAATTCTAGAGAAAGGTTTTAAAAATACTTCTAACTTACTCTGTTTTCCCTCTTGGCCAAAATGACAAAATCTTCAGAGATCTGATGCTGAGAACTATTATTTTCTACCTCACTTAGCTTTAAAACTCTGAAAAAGAAAAAGAATCCTAAGAATCTAAGACCTTAAAACACCATAAAATGCCAATGTTGAGCTGAAATAAGACTCAATAAATGAAAATTATAGCAACAACACTTGAGTTTTCCTTTCCTGATTAGTCTGGAATACTAGCTCTGATCACTAAATGTCCATAAATGTTTCAAACTCACATTTTGTTAATAAGAGCAACATAGTAACATGGTAACAGGCAGCACTGAAATAAATAATGAAGCAGGTTGCTCAGTCCTAAACCTATTTTCCAAACTGGCTGAATAAAAGTTACTCTAAAGAACCTCATCTCTCTGTTCTGTAACAGGTCTTTAATGTCTCACCTCTAACAATGGCATTATGGTAGATATTTGCACTGTTATTTGTGTAGAGTGAAATAGCTAAGAACAACATTTAGAGTTAGCCATAAGAGAAAATGAATCAGCAACTAAATGTAAACTAAGATTTTATGATAAAATAACATTTAAAACCTGTGATTGACAATACTGTTTTCTCAGGATTATATTTAAAGATTCGGGTTTACTGGGTGCAAATGGTCTCATGGATCACACTTATTAAACAAGAGAAAAAATATAATAATTTGCTTATCACCCACAAAATCTGTTCATATCACTAATAAGCTTCACAAGTACAATGCTCTCAAAGCTCAAAGTTCTATTAGTGTACAAAGAAAACAGCAGCGAGAAACAGTTACTATGGCCAAGGACAGCTGGAAACCTTGGAAAGTTGCCAGAGACAAAGAAATCAGATTGTTTTAAATCACTTGATCAGGGGTGGGGAGATGGCTCAGTAGTTAAAGGTACTTTCTTATCATGAGTTTGATCTTCAGCACCCATGTAAAGCTGGAATCAAAGTGGTGCACATGTCTATAATCTAACACACCTATGGTGATGAGAGACAGAGCCAGGAGAATCCAAAAGCTTGTAAGAAGCAGTGGCAAGAGAGACCTTGTCTCAAAAAGAAGGTGGAAGAGAGGAGAAATACCCCAAGGTTATTTTTCTACATCCACACATGCCATGGCACATGTGTACCCATACATATACCATACACATACACAAATAAATTGTGAAAAAGAAAAAACCTTGAGAGCCAGGCCAATTCTACAGATGGGCTCAATGGTGGCATGTTTGTTATGGGGAAACCAACTGCTCTCTGATTGGACTGAAGGCCTACTCTGCAAGAATCCTACCTGGTACTAAAAACCTAATCAACAACTATGGCTAGGAGGTCATAAGCCCTAGATGGGGACACTGCTACTGTTGTCTGGTGAAATGAACATATTCTGCCCACCAAACTGCCCTCTAGGTACTTATGTTTATGCCCATATATTAATGCTACTCTCACTTTTTGTTAGAGAAGCTTCTCTTTTCAGGTGGCGGTGACCACTGGGAAGACCAATGTGCTGAGAAAGTGACAGTGGTGTGTTTAGCACTAAGTGAGACATCTCTATCACATCCTTCAAAGCCAAGAGTTGGCAAAAAGAATGTAAGAGGTAAAAGAGGGGGAGGAATGCTTTGCAATACTGTCTTCCAGACACAACATGGCCATGGTATTCAGGACCTTACAGTGGCTGACTCTACCTACACAGGTATGTGTAATAGGAGGAAAAAAAAATAGAAGAGAGACTAGTTGGGAAGAAGAAGAGATTCCGAGGAGGGAAAAATCAGGAGAGGGAAAGGAGATGGTGGTGAGAGGGGATTATGATCATGGCATATTGTGTATACATATGAACGTTGTCAATGAAAAGTTAAAAAAATTCAATCCAGACAAAAGGACACATAATTTTTTGGTAACTTATTTTCTTCCCTACTCCTTTCTTCTTTTCCTTTTCCCTTTTTTTCTGGTGGAGCTAGCTTTACATATATTAGGCAAATCCTCTACAACTTCATATTTTCTTAAACATGTTAATATGGGCAGTAACAAATATTACTAACAGATGGATGGGCAGCCAGGCATGATGGGGTTCAAGACTAGTCTAAACTACAAAGGAAGACCCTATATCAAAAACAAGACAAAAAACAAAAAACCCAACCTGATAGTGAAATTATTAAAAGTAAAGGTTTTCTTATATTAAAATGTTTTATAGAAGTTAAACTTGTATGTGCACTGAAAATATGATAGGTAAGTAAATCTAATGCAGCTATCAGGAAAACTGACATATAAACTATGAATAAAATTTCAGTAGGCGCTGGGCCTGGTGGCACATACCTATAGGACAATCCAGAAGGAGATAGGACGATCCAGAGGTTGAAGTCCCTCTTCAAGTAAGTGTGGTTAACTCAGTAGAAGAGAATTTCAGACCCTGCTAACTATGTTGGTCTTCATAAGACCAAGAAGCCATAAAAAGGCTAAAGAAGAATTTACTTATTTAGGTTTTTTTGTTAATGCTTTTAAAAATTTATCTTCAGAGCAGAGAATAAAGCAGAAAATGGAAGGGTAGATTCTAGGACCCCTGTAAACAGGCCCGTGGTCTTAGTGATAGATCTGATTAAAATGACAGTGGTTAAGGCATGGTGCTGCACACTGCTAACCCCAACATTTGGGAGGTGATCCTCCTACCTCTGCCTCCTGAGTGCTGGGATTAAAGGTGTGTGCCATCACGCCCGGCAACCACTTTCTTATTAGTCATAAAAAAATCAAGATCCAGTCAGGAGTAGGGATACACAGCCATAATCTCAGCACTCAGGAGGTAAAGAATGGAAGATTATAAATTCAAGGCCAGTCTGGGCTACATAAGAGTTCCAGCCAGCATGAGCTACACATCAAGACCCCAAGACAGTCTCAAAATAATCAGAATAACAAACATGAGGAAGACAATCTATAATTCCTTTTCATTTATATATCATCTATCAAGAAATATGCATGTGACATTTGCGGTAATGATGAAGTTAAAAGACAACCTGCTTTTCTAGATGCCAGTCTCTTAGAAGTATTCAGACCAAGTTAATTATTTATATAATTATAATAGTTTGCAGGCAAAAGTAAAGGTGTCAATAATGCCACCAAAACCTTTTAATTTTCAGGTTGGAGAGATGGCTCAGTGGTTAAGGTGCTTGCCTGAAAAGCCTAAGGATCCGAGTTCAGTTCCCCAGTACCCATGTAAAGCCAGATGCACAAGGTGGAGCATGCATCTGGTGTTTGTTTACAGTAGCTAGAGGCCCTGGTGCACCCATTTTCACTCTCTTTCTGCCTCTTTGTCTCTCTTTCAAATAAATAAATAAAAACTCAAAAAAATCCTTTCAATTTTCAAGTGTTAATGAAATTACTCACTTGACTTGATTTGGGCCAACATGTATTATTCTTCCAGAAGCATCAGGATGGAAATAGATCCAGTCAGATTCTAGAGAGCAACACTCCATTTCTTGGATCCCATTTTTTGCCTGAAGTTGAAAAAATGTATGACAAAGATTAGAGGAAAATCAAATAATCCTTCAAATCTAAAAGCAAGGCTATCATTAGTAAGTCAAGGGCATAGGAAAGAAAAAAATACTGACCAGATGAAATGAGATATATGTGAGGGTGGATCTAAGACATTCAAACTTGAGAAACTCAAAACACTGAAAGTAGATTTACTCTGTGCCATGCATTCTACCTCACCAATAAGAGCAATCTAAGTTACAGTACTAAGTACAGCTCATGCACGTACTCTGTGTTAGGGACTGTAGGAGATGCTTTATGGTCACTATTGTATTTGATCTTGGTAACACTCAAAGCAGATATTAACCCCATTTTATGACTAAGGATACTGAGACACAAAGAGAACACATCATTTGCCTAATGTCCTGAATCAATTACATGGCAGATCTGACTCCAAAGTCCACGGACTTTCCATAATTATGCACATGCAGTTCCCTACAGCTTCCTATTCCCATTCCTACTCCCAACCACCTGTCAATCAGAAGAGAGTGTAACACACACAGAAACACGTAGCTAAACGTAAGTCTCTGACCCAGGTCACATACTCTCTTTGGATAAGTCAAACATTAAACTATCATATCTGAGAAAATGGCTTAATACTTTTACATTTAAGGCAAGGAAAGAGACATATTAATTCTGTAATATATTTAGACATTAAAACAGAAAAAGAACTGTACAATGTGCAATTACATGTGTATAGAAATGTGTTACCTTACACACAGGCATACTATCATGAATATATAACTTCAGTGACTATCCAAGGAATATACCTTCTGGATTTGGCAAATATTTATTAATGTGCTGAATGAAATACACGGTGTCACAATTGTCATTATAGAAGGAGAGTATTGTGGTCTGCTCAAAAGCCACCTATTTACTTATGGAAGCATATGTAGTATCAGTTCTCACATAAGAAGAGCATGCATTACATATACAGGATTTGACTGGATGCAAAATTACGTCAAAGATTGTGGCAAGTGCCGGTGGCTAAGAGATGTCTTGGTTGGGTGGTGAACAATCAAACTAAGAATTGTTATGGCAGAAAACAGTCCTTAGACGGCCCTTTATAAAACATTAAAAAGAATTTCACTGGAATGGGCCAAACAGGAGCTGTCACATGTGAGAATAAAACAAGAACATGCAAGAGAAAAATGTTTGTACAAAAGAATACCAGAAGACAGTAGACACAAGTGTACACAATGACCATGACATCCAGGGGAGAAGATGAATGGATTCCAAACTGTGCTAACCTTTAAACTGGTGAAAAGAGACCCTTGATGCTAAAAGCAATTGGAGCCAACAGGCCTGACTGTGCAAGGTCCTGGAAGAGATGTGCGTGGGACAAACTGAACCTACCTAAAAATTTGCAAGTTTGGGGCTGGGGATATAGATCGTTAGTAGGAGTGCTTGCCTAACATGCATGAGGTCCTGGGTTCAATCATCAGTAGCACATAAACTGGGTATGGTGGTGCATGCCTATAATACCAGCACTTGTGAGGTGGAGGTCATTGCGGTCTACATAGAGCTCCAGGGCAGCCTGAACTATAAGAGATCTTGTCTCAAAAAAAGCAAGTTTATCTGCTATATTAAGAAGTCTCAGGATAAGCTAAATTAAATAAGCAATACAAAACAAAGATGGAACCCACCCCCTTCTGCACACTCCTCACACTTATCTCAATCACTGTATTTAATACGGTGTGTCTTATTTACTGTATCTTTCCTTATTTTTAATCATATAAGCAACTCAAAGAAAGATAATGTGTCCCCAGCTATATCTGGTCTATGGTAGACCTTCAATAAATAAATAGATAATCAAAGAATAAGAGTTTGAAAGAAAATGAATTCAACAGGTAAAATTTTCTACTGAGTATTCCACTGACCATTTCTTATCTAGCCATAAGTAACTTGAAAATATTCTTGAAACTTCCCAGTGACTCAATGCCCACACTGTGACCCATAGAACTCCATGTGGTTCTGCTCGGGAAGGCTCGCAGCAGCAAAGCAGGCAGAAGCAGAAGCAACAGGACACTCCACAGCAGCTTCACATGTAGCCTGAACACATCCCATCAATAGTCCCACAGGGGAGCTGGTGAGATGTTTCCCAAGGAATCATGCTAGAATACTGTCATGAATAAAAGTCTTTAGCCAGATGTGATTATACACACATATAATCCCAGCATTTAGAAGGTAGAGGCAGGAGGATCAGGAGTTCAAGGCCAGCCTGAGCTACATGAGTCCCTGTCTCAAATAACCAAAACAAAACAAAAAAATAAATAAATAAAGGGGAGAAATTCTTGATGTTCTAAGAATCTTCAAATGTTAACATTAAATTGCAGGTAACACAACAGTATTTTCTATCTTCTATGTATTCTCTTTTTAAAATTATTAAAAAATTACTAAAAAAGTAATTCTTAGGTATACAGAGCTATTAGAGGGACAGAGAATACAAATTTCTATAAAAACAAATTTACTACTAAAAAGTTTGAATACTCATGATTTACCAAGGAATTATCTTTTAGGGCACAAATATGAAAAACCCCTTTATGTTTCTTCTTGTTAGGTGTGATAATGTAGTGCCATGGATGGCCTCCAATCTGAAATGCATTCTCCAGGGATGAGACTTCAAAGAGCAGAGGTGGCGAGTCTGTAGAGATGAGCAAGAGGATTTATTAGCTTCTCATTTCTGCTGGCCTTACACCATTCATTAACTGAGTTCAAGCATTCTTGCATGCACCCTTAATGAAAAGTTATGATGTTAAAGGAAATAAAAGGCAATCAGAAAGGAGGCTATTGCTAAGAGAAAGCTGGTAGGAAACAAAATTGGGCTATGAGTCAACTTTCTAGGCATCTGTTTTTGGAGCATGTGTGGTCTACATGTTAGAAAACATATAAGGTGCTTATAATTGTGGGAAAAAGAGAGATCCAGTACACTTAATAAAACCAGGTTTACTTACTAAAGTAATCTGCTATGTATAAGCCTCTAGGTTAGATACAATATCCAATTCCCATAAGAATTAAACCTAATAAATCTTTCATATATGAGATCTTCTATATCATACATGCTAGCTAGCAGGTATGCACCACAAACTTTACAAGATTTGTCTTGTGTAAGACTTCTTATGTAGAAGCAACATTAGTCAGAAGCAATGAGCCAATTAGGATAGGGTCTGTCACATGGAGGCTTTATTAAAAGGTAGCCATTACTATCAGTATTATCATCAAACAAGTTAATTTTAAGGTGGTTCAGACATATCCAGTTAGTCACTTTTGGGGAAGGACATCAAAGAAAAATTTGTTAGTGCTTTTTAGTCTACCCTTTGATCACAATTCTAAGTGCAACATAACATCTACTCTTAAATGTGCCGGGGGAAAGTATTGCAGCCTTAGATCACAATTTCTTTTGGTCTCCATACATTAGGTGGCTAATCTATAAACCCCTGACTTGCCCCTCTAACTTGAGAATGTTTGCTTTACAAAGCCACTACTAGTAAAGAGATTTATCCTCAGAAGGTCATCCATATAAGAGTCACATGTTCTACAAAGAAGCGTAAACTCTGTAGTACTCTCTGTAAGGACTATTTACTTCCTAGACCTGTGCATAGGAGAAAAACAAATGATGAAAAGTAGCACAAACATAATTTTGAAGAGAAAAAAGAAATAGGTACAGATACAGCAAACATATTTAAAGTACTTAAAAAAGCTTTTAGTTTGAAAAAGATAACGTCTTCAAGTAATAAGAAAAATAGTAACATCTCAATATAAAAGTAGTTAAAAGAGCATGAGTCAGTAAATTATGAAAGAAATGCAAATGTCACAAATGATAATAAAATGGCTACCAATCAGGGATGGGAAGATGAATCAATGGTTAAATGTGCTTGGCTGCAAAGCCTGCCTGTCTGGGTTCAATTCCCCAATACCTACGTAAAGCCAGATGCACAAATGGTGCATGCATCTGGAATTTGTTTGCAGTGACAAGACACCCTGGGTGCACCCATTCTCTCTCCTCTTTGTCTCAAAATAAATAAAAAAAGTATTTTAGATAAGTGACTACCAAACAATAATAGATAAGGAAAATGATCATAAAATGGTGAGAAACTGGAGTTTCAATCTGGGATTAAAATTTAATTAGGCGAGCCGGGTGTGGTGGCGCATGCCTTTAATCCCAGCACTTGGGAGGCAGAGGTAAGAGGATCACTGTGAATTCAAGGCCACCCTGGGACTACAGAGTGAATTCCAGGTCAGCCTGGGCTAGAGCGAGACCCTTTCTCGAAAACCCCCCCCCCAAAAAAAATTAATTAGGCATGCTTTAGAAAATGTGAATCAGGAATTCAAACAGAAAAACAATCAGTAGAAATAAGTATTTAAAACATACTTTTCCCAGCAGTTGCTGAAAATGGCACAAAAGCATACCAAGTCTGCTTACTACAACTCTGATGGGCTCTGCTAAGCTACCAAGAGGCCAAGTTTGGATTGTCAAGGAGTTGTGATCTCATTTGGAAAGGTCAAGAAGCTCTGAGATTAGTTGGATCCATGCCTTCTGGCGAGTTTTCAGATGGATCTAGACCACTCTATTGCTAGAAAGCAAGGATTTTCAAAAGGCTCACAGAGGATAGAATGAGAAAGAGTGCCCAGCAAAAGGTTCTTGTGAATAGTTAAAAAAAAAAAAGAGAGAGAGAGAGAGGGGCATTAAAAGGAAAAAAAAAATCTATTTTGGAATTTTTAAGATGAGTTCTCACTATGCAACCCTGGTTAATCTTGTACTTGATATGTAGATAAAGTGGCCTAAAACTCATGGTAATCCCCTTGTTTTAGCCTCCTGAGCGATAGGATTACAGGAGGGCACCATTGTGTCCAGCAGAAAATAATTACTGTAATTAATTAAAATACGATTGTTTATAAAGTCAGGGTCTAACTACCTTAGGCTGGCCTGAAAGAGCATAAAATAATTGTTGCACTATTTATAAAGAAAAGTATATAATAAGATTTTCCTAAATTTTAAAATATAGGAGATAACCTTACTTATTTTTTCTGCTAGATAAAATTTTACTTAAAAATTTAGAAATGTGTTTAACAAAAAGTTCTCAACGTATGAAAACATATATTTGAGCCGGGCGTGGTGGCTCACGCCTTTAATCCCAGCACTCGGGAGGCAGAGGTAGGAGGATCGCCGTGAGTTCGAGGCCAGCCTGAGACTACAGAGTGAATTCCAGGTCAGCTTGGGCTAGAGTGAGACCCTACCTCGAAAAACCAAAATAAATAAATAAATAAATAAATAAAATAAAATAAAATAAAATAAAACATATATTTGCTTATTACTGCAAAAAGAAACAGTACAAGGATAAACCACACACTGAAAGTAATGCTAACTTTCGAGGTAGATATGAGATGGAGGAGGAAATAACAATAGGGTAGAAAGCCAGAGCCTGAAGTGAACTTTTTCACAGTGTTATCTTTTCAGATAGTTTTGACTTATACATACAACTGCATATACATTTTGTAATTTCATGACTAAAAACGTCACCTGGGAACAGAAACAATGGACCCTACCTAATTATATCAAACTGGTAACTTAATTCTATAGAAAAGTGATTTCAAATCACCTCTGAACACATTTCTCTGTGTGAACACTTACTGGACTGAATATGAACGAGAAAAGGAGGCTGCAGAAACATTGTAACCTTTACTCCACACTTGCATTTTAATAGTAGCACCTTAAGACTATTATTATACGTGTGTGGGCCAGGTATAATCCCAGCACTTGGGAGTTGGAGGTAGAAAGATCAGGAATTAGATCAGAAACATCAGCTACATATTGCGTTTGAGACCAGCCTTGGGCTATGTGAAACTCTGTCTCAAAAAAAAAAAAGAGGTAAAATATGTATGTATATTATAGAATAAGGTTTATTTATAATCAAGAAGTTCAGTGTAAGTTAAAATAAACAGAAGAATAGTGTTGAAAAAGAATGGGAAAGTGAGGAAATAGAAAAATGAAAACTAAGAGTTGGGCCTGTGGTAATCATTACTTGGGAGGTTGAGGCAGGACTAAAGTCAAGACCTGCCTAGGCAATTTAGTAAGACTGTGTCAAAAATAAATAAATAAATAAATAACGACTGGGAGCGGTAGCATACTTGCCTAGGTGTGAAGCCCTAGGCTAAATCTCTAGTACCATGCGCATGCACACCCACAAAGACCTTGGGAATTTTATATTCTCACTTATTTAATGAAAGGGCCTAAAAACTAAGGGATCCAATTGCAATAAATATAATTAAATCAAAGGCTGGGTGTGGTGGTGCATACCTTTAATCCCAGCACTTGACAGGCAGAGAGGTAGGAGGTTGATTATGAATTCAAGGCTAGCCTGGAACCACAGAGTGAATTTCAGGTCAGCCTGGGTGACCTTGAAAAACACAATATATATATATATATATATAAGAGAGAAAGTGTGCAACTGGCTTGCCAGGACCATTTGCTGTTGCAAAGGAACTCCAGATGCACGTGCCACACTGTGCATCTGTACTGGGGAATCAAACCTGGACAAGCAAGTAACCAAGCACCTTGGATTGCTGAGCCATCTCTCCAACCCATAAGTCAGATTCTTAATACTTTAAGAATATACATATAGAGCCACTTTTGGGCTTAGGTAATGTAATCATTGCATTTAGAAAGCATCAGAAACTGTTAATGAAAACTTCCCCTGCATCTCTTCAGCAGTAATTACTACTTATCAAGTTTGTATGCTCTTCTAGCGATTTTATACATGGCAGGAATATATAAATGAGGATTTATGCATCTTTTTTTCATTTAACAATACCTCTTAGAAATTGTTTTATATAAGACGGGCGTGGTGATACACACCTTTGATCCCAGCACTCTGGAAGGAAGGGGTAGGAGGATCACTTGAGTTCGAGGCCACCCTGAGACTACATAGTGAATTTCAGGTCAGCCTGAGCCAAAGTGAGACCCTACCTCGAAACCCCCTCCACCCCCCACAAAAAAAGAAATAGTTTTATATGAATGCAAAATAAGATTTTGTTTTTTGAAACAGGGTCTCCCACTATAGCCCAAGCTGGCCTGAAACTCACCATGTAGCATAGGTTGGCCCTGAGCTTGGGGATATCCTTCTGCCTTAGCACAGAAGTAACTGGCCTACTGAAGACCAAGATTCTACCATCCAATGCATTCTTCTCTCTCCAAACAGGGACCAAGGCTATCCTTCAGGACCTGTGTGCTGTGTCCTCACCACCTTGTTCTTTCTTTTCCCAAAACTCTGCTTTTTAACAAGACAAATGCTATCATTTTGGGAAAATAATCATTTCAGTTAACATTGGCAAGTGTTATTTAAAATTTCTTAGGTTCCTGGGTTAGTACAGAATACAGGAGGCACTTCTGAGGCCAGGCGGTATGCTGGATTTCCATGAAACTGGCTAATTCAGCTGGTCCAAGGCATTTAAAGATGAGTCATTCTATAAACATTTAAAAAATTTTTTCAAACAGAGATACAGAGAGAGAGAGAGAGAGAGAGAGAGAGAGAGAGAGAGAGAGAGAGAAAGAGAGCGAGCGAGCATCAGGGCCACCACCTTGTTGCGTGGGTCTGGCTTATGTGGGTCCTGGGGAATTGAACCTGCGGCCTTAGGCACTGGAGGCAAGTGCCTTAACTGTTGAGCCATCTCTCCAGCCAAAACTATAAACATTTACTTTAAACTTCATGGATAACTTAATTGGCTGTACTGAACACTGATCACAGCCTGTGTAACTGCTATTAACTACTGATAAGAACATTCTTTTCTCACATTTGTATCTTTCATTTCTCTTTGTTGACTTCTTGTTGATGATACAATAATAATAGAAAAAAATTTCTTTCTCTATACTAGGAAAACTTGTTTTGCATGATGTTTATTGGTGGAAATAGATGAAAATGTCCTCAACACAGTAAGAATGACTCTTAAGACAAAAATTACAATAATAACATATTTAGTCTTTTAACTTATTCCTATGATTTTGATATCTATTTGCAATCATTAAGCCTTCTTTTCATTCCTGAAGTGAACTCTGGACAAAGGACTAAAGTAATCTTTATAGTATGAAATAAGCACTCAAAACTTCCAGGGCTGAAGAGATGGGTTAGCGGGTAAGGCATTTGTCTGCAATGCAGAAGGACCTAAGTTCGATTCCCCAGTGCCCATATAAAGCCAGATGCACAAGAGGATGCATGAGTCTGGAGTTAGTTTGTAGTGGCTGGAGGCCCTGGTGTTCCCATTCTCTCTCTCCCTCAATTAATAAAATATTAAAAAAAAAAAAAAACCTCCAATATAGCTTGTTTCTTTTCTTAGGCAGACATTTAAAAAGAATTGAATTATAGTTTAATGATAAGAAATTTCAAGGCTGGAGAGATGGCTCAGCAGATAAGGCACTTGCCTCCAGTGCCTAAGGCCATGAGTTCAATTCCCCAGGACCCACATAAGCCAGACCCATAAGGTGGTGGCCCTGGTGTTCTCTCTCTCTCTCTCTCTCTCTCTCTCTCTCTCTCTCTCTCTCTCTCTCTCTCTCTGCTAGAAAATAAATAAATAAAATATTTAAAAAAAAAAAGAAATTTCATAGATAATGCTTTTGAACATTATTTAAATTAATTTTTGTCATTTCAAAAAATATTTTTACTTATTAGAGAGAACAGGCATACCGGGCCTCTTGTCACTGCAAATGAACTCCAAATGCATGTGTTATTTTGTGTATTGGCTTTACATGAGTACTGGAGAACTGAACCCAGGCCTGAAGGGTTTGCAAGCAAGTGCTTTTAACTGCTGAGCTATCTCCTCAGCCTGGTCCTTTTACTCAAACTTGCTTGTTTATTTCTATGAATACATACTACTGAATCAGAGTAGAGCCTGGCTTTTAATTAGTTGCTGAATTGAATGTTATTTTTGTTTTATTTATAAGTTTGGGTTTTTGTTGTTGCTATTATTATTTTTTCTTTCTTTTCCCCAAGGTAGGGTCTCACTGTAGTCCAGGCTCACCTGAAATTCACTAATTATGTGGCCAAGGATGACTTTAAACTCCTGATCCTTTGGCTTCAATCTCCTAAGTGGCAGGATTACAGGCATGTACCATCACATCTGGCTCAATAAGTTAGTTAAATATAGAAAAATTACTATGTTTATAGAATCATGTTCTTTTGTGCTTTGTCAATCTACAAATATACTAATAAGTTCTCTCTACATCTGAGTTCTGACTATTCAGTTGGCATAGTATTAACATTTCTTTTGGAAACTTCCATAAAATTAGAAAATGTTAAGTTGTAAGGAAGCTAAGATGGTATGATTGCTATCACTCATCACCTTCCAGTAAAGAAATCAAGGAACAGAAAGGTAAAGTGACTGAGCCCAAAGTCTCTGACCAAGCAAGACTTTTACTTCAGCCAAGAACTGATGAAATTTGTTGACATTTGTTCAATAGTGAGGAACATACTACACTGGAGTAAAACAAATCAGTTTGTAATTAAAGACAGAAACATTTGATTATAATAAAAAACTATTTATTTGACCACTTATGTTTTAAGGTGAAAAGACAGTATATAGTAGCCATACCTGTGATTTTAATATTACAAGGAATGCCAAAAGGAGCCTCTCCTACAGTTCCAGTAGTCCCACCCCAACTGCATGCACACCCTAAGTCAAGTTTCTGCTGCATGAACTAAAAGCAAAACAAAACAAAAAGGTGGCTTTAGAGCCCATTTAATTGCTGCCTGGAAAGAAAAAAAATTTACATGTACATGACCGAGAAAACATCTTCATTTAAGGATCTTTCTACTTATCTTTCCCACCCCTCTTCTAAAAAGTTGTTTTATCTTTTTGCATTTCTGTAATTTTTATAGAGTTTAAATAAAACTATAAAAGCTCCTGACTTTCATAAAACAAAGCAAAACCCCGCATACTAATTACAGTATGTCAAACTGCAGTTATCCATACCTGTTCGATGATGGCTTGGAAGCTATACAGTCTGACTAGTCCTGAGCTGTACATCACGATCAGTATTCCATGAGACAAAGTAGCGTCTATAACATTCCCGAAAATCTGGGGGAAAAGGTAGATATCACCTAAGAAAAGACCAGAAGGCCAGTCTTCTGAGTGTTCACGTTTGTATTTCTGCTTTATATTCAGGTTACCACTAAAGTACTACTGCTGAGCATTAAAACTCAACTATAATTTAGCAACCAGAGGCCAGGGTGTGGTTAGAGGTACACAGTAACCCCCTTGGATTCTCAGGCTGGAGTACTAATGGAAGCAGGCACATAGCCCTCAAAATGATGCACCAGCACTCATTTGCTTCTTAGCTTTGTCAGTATCTGTTAATAACCATCCTATTCCTTATGGGAGAGTGGTATATAGTAAGGTTATGCAGTTTAAAATGGATGTTTACCAGGCATATCCTGCTAGAGACCCAGTCTTTATACCAAAACTTTTTTTTTTTTTTTTTTTTTTGGTTTTTCGAGATAGGGTCTTGCTCTAATCCAGGCTGACTGGAATTCACTATGTAGTCTCAGGCTGGCCTCGAACTCATGGCGATCCTCCTACCTCTGCCTCCCGAGTGCTGGGATTAAAGGCGTGCGCCACCAGGCCCAGCTCTAAAACATTCTTTATAAAAGACAAACATTTATTGCTAAGAGGTCAAGATTAGACCTAAGAAAGTAATTATAAGAGAAAGAGCCAATTCCAGATATTTATCACTACCTCGCGCTGCTTGATTTCTTGGCCATATGAAAAACAAGTATGTTGGAGGCAGGGAGATTGCTCAGTGGATAAAGCATTTGCCATGCAGCTGTGAAGACTGGTGTTTAGACCCCAGCACCCATGGAAATGCCGCTGGGCATGGCCTATAATCCCAGCACTTGGGGAGGCAGACACAAGGGATCCCTGACCAAGCTGGCTAGATTAGCCTAATTGGTGAGCTCTGGGTTCAAATAAGTAAATTAATTAAGGGGAGAGCAACCGAGGAAGACACCTGGTGTCACCTTCTGGCCTCCCGCTGCATACATCACTCACATTCATATGAACATATACTCACACACAATGCACATATACATGCAAAGAAATAAAATACATAAAAAGCAAACATCTTTTAAATTGGGTGTATTGGTGCATGCCTTTAATATAGTACTTGGGAGGCAGAGGTAGGAGGACCACTGTGAGTTTGAAGTCATCCTAGAACTAGTGTGAGTTCCAGGTCAGCCCAGGCTACAGTGAGACCCTACCTCAGGAAAAAAAAAAAAAAAGAAAAGAAAAAAGTAAACATGTGAACGACTCATAGTGGCATTTAACATAACCAACCTAGAGTAGGACTTTGGCTCAACTGTTCTCTACAGTTTCTGATCCTTTTCCCCTGACCAGGTAGGGTCTCACTCTAGCCCAGGCTGACCTGGAATTTTATATATATATATATATATATATATATATATATATTTATTTATTCATTTTCAAGCAGAGAGAGAGAGAGAGAGAGAGAGAGAGAGAGAGAGAACCAGGGCTACCACCTTGTGGGTCTGGTTTATGTGGGTACTGGGGAATTGAACCTGGGGCCTTAGGAACTAGAGGCAAGTGCCTTAACCGCTGAGCCATCTCTCCAGCCCTGACCTGGAATTTACTATTGTAGTCTCATAGTCTCAGGCTGGCCTCAAACTCATGGTGACCCTCCTTCTGCCTCCCAACTTGGCTGGGGAGGGGGAAATTTCTGTTGGCTTGGGAATTTATCTGCTTTGCTTTCCCTCTTAACTCACCCCTAAAATGAATTTTATGACTTACCCTTCAAAATAAAAAATAAAATAGCAAGCTGGGTGTGGTGGTGCACGCCTTTAATCCCAGCACTTGGGAGGCAGAGGTAGGAGGATCACCATGAGTTTAAGGCCACCCCAAGACTACATAGTGAATTCCAGGTCAGTCTGGGCTAGAGTGAGACCCTACCTCGAAAAACCAAAAAATATAAAAATAAAATAAAAAAAATAGCTAGGCATGGTGGCATACATCTTTAATCTCAGCACTGGGCAGGCTAAGGTAGGAGGATCTCTGTGAGTTCAAGGCCTACCTGAGGTTACAGAGTGAATTCCAGGTCAACCTGGGCTAGAGCGAAACCCTGCCTAAAAAAACAAATAATAATAAAAAAAAATCTAAATAAAAATTACTTCATATTTTTGAGGAAATCTAGGTTCAAATTCTCATCCACTTACTATCTTTAGGATCTGAGTAGCTACTTAACTTAATAGGATACATTGTATGTTATAATGTTTAAAAATCCTTAAAGTGATTAGCCCAACATAAACAATAAATGATAACTGATATGCTTTAGTTTATGTAGTTTAATATTAATGAAAATGTTTATATAGTCTTATTGGCTAGCAAGTATTAGTAAGTCTTCCAGATCTTGTTCTTTATAAAAGATCAGTAGAAGAGCTCCAAAATAACTTCAAAGTAATTTTTTAAGTAGATTATTGATTCTTTTTCTCAATTTAAATTTGTCCCTTCTTTCCTCCCATGTAACTATTTTACAAATCAAGGAAAACGGCAACTATAATAAAACCCCAAACTAAATGAGTTAGAAAATTTACATATTTAATTATGTTTTGTGTATATACCATAAAGCAAGGTTTAGATCTGTACCTTGCAATTAAAATGAGACATTTTGTTGCAGCTTAATGATCATTTTAACAAGCTTTGGAAATATTCCCTTTGAAAAATATACCTTAGGCATTTCATAATCTTATAAAATAGCAGTTTGTTAATGACCACAGGTTTCTAACACTAACCACCCGAGAGGCATAAAAACATGTAGAAAGATAAAGAGATAATTAGGCTCTCTTCCCAAGTCAAATATTCTCATTTTGATACGAAATAAGCCAGTTCAGTAAACATTATAGATGGGGGGGCATTCCCAATCAAAACATCTAACAAAGAAATGATATTACATCTTATTGTCAATAAAATTAATACTGTAATTAAATAAGAAGTGAGTTCTTACCCTTTTGTCGATCTCTAGAATCCCTACAAGTGAAAATGGTAGAACCTGGAACACTGCAAGGTACAACAATACAGGCTGCTGAATGCCTGCCTGAAAGGAAGGAATAAAATTACAGGCAGCTCTCCCAAGAATGGGAGAGAATAACCATTGGGCCTGGCATGCAGTTTTACACAAGCTTTCATGAATTGAGAATAGCCACCTATTGACTGAATAGTTACTTTAAAAGCAAGGCAAATATATTTTAAATATTTACTAAACCTTCACAATTTCAGATACACACATGCACATAAACATAAAAATCTACAAAAGTAAATGGAACAGTAAACATTTCTTGGCATCAAAATAGTATTTGGGGCTGAAGAGATGGCTCAGTGGATAAAGTGCTCATTGCTCAAGCAACCTGAGTTCAATTCTCCCCAGGTCCCAGATAAAAAGCAAGAAGCCATTTTGGGCTTCTGTAATCCCAAAACCCTGTCAGGAGAATTTCCCAGAAGCTCCAGGCTGTGAGCATAGCAAAGAGCAATAGCAGAGTGAGATCCAAAAAAGAGAAGCTCCTGAAAATGAGGAAAGGTGAGAAACAACCAAAATGTTGTCCTTTGACTCCACACATGTACAACAGCATGCACGTACTGGTACTTTCATACACACATGAACACATACACACACAAAGATATTGTATATTTGTATTGAAAACTGAAGTTCTAACAGTAAAAGCCTAGGCATGGTGTTACCATGATCATATCACTGAAAGTAGTTTCATGGATATGTCTATTAAAATAAAAATCTTACTTTGAAGTATAAGTTCTCATCCATTTATTTACATTATGAAATGCAAAATAATCTGTATACTTGCTCAGTACAGAATTCAAGGGAATATTTTTTTAAAATTTGTTTTCAAGCAGAGACAGACAGACAGACAGAATGGGTGTGCTAGAGCCTCCAGCCACTGCAAACAAACTCCAGATGCATGTGCCACTTTATGCACCTGGCTTTATGTGGGCACTGGGGAATGGAACTCAGGTCGCAGACTTCTGAGCCACCTCTCCACCCTCAAGGGAATATTCTAATTTGTGGTAGACACAGTGTCTGCCCCAACACAGAAAAATTCTATTTCAACAGAACCAAGGTTTGTATACCAAAACTATGAATCAAACCATAATAAATAAAAGTTAGAAAAACAAACAAATGAACACAGTAACAGACTATGATGCTGAAAGCCCGAAAGACTCTCCCTTTCAAAGGGACATGTTTTTACTGAGCTAAGGTCTTCAGGGTGTAAAGCAGACTCCTTCTGTGTTCCTAAAACCCAAAGGGAAGTTATACTTTATAATTACTGATCAAAAACACCTGCTTGTTGGCTGGAGATTGTGGGAAAATAGCCTAGAATGCAGAAACACAAGGCTTTTATTAACAGCATCAGATGATAAAACAACAAAAACAAACCCATAAAAAATTCAGCCCAGTGTAGTGACCTATAGGAAGACTGGTATGAGTTTAAGGGCAGCCTGGGCTAGAGGGAGACCCTGCCAAAAACCAAAAATGAACAAACTACCCATAATAGGTAGTACTGTGTGGAGTTAGGCTTAAGTATTTGTTCTTCAGGAATTTAAATTAAGTAATTAATCTGTTTACTTATTTACTTGTGTGTGTGCCACAATGCACTCGTGGAAGTCACAGGATAACTGTGAGGTGTCTGTGCTACACATTCTTTGAAACAGGTCTCTTGCTGCTGCAAATGTCAGACTAGCTTGTCTATGAGCTTCGGATTCTCCTGGCTCCACTTCTTATTGTCATGGGCATATTGGAATCATAGATGCATGTGCCATTTTGCATCATCTTTATGGGGGTGCTGGGTATTGAGCATGGGCTGATAGGCTTTCCAAACAAGCACCTTTAAGTGCTAAGTCATCTTTCCAGCCAAGGAATTTAAATTCTTTAAAAAGCACATTAACGTTTTGTTACTTTATTACACTATTTCACTTTTATGAATTTCTTTTACCAAAGCAATATAAAAAAAAACTATTGATAGAGGTGTAGAGAGGGAGATTAAAATTGCTTTTCTTAGCAGATAATTATGTTATTAATGTAACTCGGCAGGATATAGGGAAATATTGATGACCCACTATCATAAAAACTATGTAGTCTACAAATAGTTTATTTGTCTCAGTAGCATACATGTAGAACAGAGATGGCAAATGAGAGAAATGAAAATCAGAGTCCCTGGGCCCAGACTGTGAAAGGAATACACTCAAAGAGGTAATCCTGATGTGTTTACCTAAGTCAGGTAAACTTGGAGGAACTATTTAATGTGTTAAAAAAAACACCTTAAGAGCTGGAGAGATGGCTTAGCGGTTAAGGGGTTTGCTTGAAAAGCAGAAGGACCTGAGTTTGATTCCCTAGTACCCACGGAAAGCCAGATGCACAAGGTGGCACATATGTCTGGAGTTCGTTTGCAGTAGCTGGAGGTCCTGGTGCACCCATTCTCTTTATCTGCCTCTTTCTTTCCCTCACTCTCTCTTAAATTAAAAATATTTTTATATATATACATCAATACCTTTAAGCCTATTTTATCTGGAGTGATGGCTCAGTGGTTCGGCTCCTTGCATAGTATGAGGTTCTGAGGGGCCTGAGACTGCCAGAGTTCCAACTTTCAGATTGCATGTAAACAGCAAAGCCACAAACAGCTATAACCCCAGTCTTGCAAAGGGGAACAGAGATCAATGAATTGGTGATCTTGCAAAAACAAACAAACACACAAACAGACCCAAACAAAATACAGTAAGCTCCACTCTCAGTAAGAGACTCCAGCTCAAATAAGAATGTGTGGAAGAGCGAAGGAATGGGACACTGGAGGCTCTGCTCCAGCCATGGCAGGCAAGTACAATATCCCCTCCCACCACAGGTGAGCACATACACCTGCAAAAGCACATACACCTGCATAGGACACATATACAACACACCACACCTACACCACACGTACATAGCAACCACATTACATATACACATAAAAGCAAAATGAAAAATCAGTAAATCCCTTTTTAAAAAAATTAAAAACATTAAAAAAATATTTTTGTTTACTTGTGTATATAGGCATGACCAGGCTCTTGCATGAGCCACTTTTTGCATCTGGGAATACGTGGGCATTAGAGATTTGAGCCTGGGCTGTCAAGCTTTGCAAGCAAGTGCCTTTAACCACTGAGTCATCTCCCTAGCCCTGTCAATAAATCCTTTATAAGTATTTCCTCATAAATTACCAACAGAAGCAAGGAAGTTTCTTACTATGTATTTCTAGGCTTTTAATAAAAACTTTACAGTCTTGTAAATTCTGGGCGATTCTTTAAAAAGAGAGAAAAAACTGATTTTTATTTTAATAGCATGCTTTGGAAAAAAAGTTACTGCCTAACTTAAATAGCATGCTACAGAAATCAAAGATCACTCGTTTTTCATAACAAAGTGCAGACAAATTCTTAAGGAAGTATATTTTTGCTTTTCTGAGTGTTCAATGGTGCGTACCTGCCGGGCCACTGCAGAGCCTTTGTTCTGAGCTGACTTGACTGCAATGACTTCTTGAGGAGTGTCCCAGCTCAAGTACCTTCAAAGGAATGCAAGGGAGTACATAATCTGCGTCAGTTTCCTTACACTTAGAAACAAAACATTATGGACAACATTTTTGGGTTTTTGAGACATAGTGTCTCACTATGTAACCTAGGTTGGCCTGGAGCTCTAAGTAGATAAGGCTGCTTCGAAAGTGCAGTCCTATTTGGGTCAGCATTCCCAGTGCTGGGATTCCAGGCATGGGCCGTTATGCTCAGCTTAACATTTTATAAGTAAATAGGTTTTTTTCATTATTTAAATTATATAATCATTTTATTTTTTAAAAAACAAACAGCTAATAAATTTCTTCCAGATCTCTATATGAATATAACCCTATTTAGAATGTAACTTTTAGGGGCTGGGGAAATAGCCTCCATCAATACTGTGCCCATCTTGCAGCATGAGGATCTGAGTTTGATTCTCAGAACCCAGATTTAAGAAAAAAAAGGGGGGGGTGGCTAGGTAAAATGGTATGCACCCGTAATCCCAGTGCTGGGGTGGGGAGGTGGAGACAAAGAGGTTCTTAGGGCTTGCTCACCAGCCAGCTGAGCCTACTTGGTGAATTCCAGGTCAGTGAGACCCTGCCTCCTCAAAGGAAAAGTTGGACACATGAGTAACGCTGAGACCTGAGGTCCTCTGGCCCCTTGACACACACATGTACGTGTATTCACACAGAAACACCCACAAAAATCTAGGGGGAAAAAATCTAATAAAATCTAAATGTTAATTCTTTTAGAGTCTTAATTTTTAAAAAGTCTTATTTAAGCTGGGTGTGGTGACCCAAGCCTTTAATCCCAGCACTTAGGAGGCAGAGATAGGAGGATTGCTATGGGTTCAAGGCCAGCCTGGGACTATAGAGTGCATTCCAGGTCAGCCTGGGCAACTACCTTGAAAACAACCAAAAAAGACAGTCTGAATTTATTTGTGTGTGTATGTATGGGTGTGCAAGGTTCTCTAGCTGCTGCAAACAAATGCTAAATGCTTGGTTTTTTTTTTTGTTTTGTTTTAATGTGGGTGGTTGGGGAACTGAACTTGAGCTGGGAAACTTTGCAAACAAGCAACTTTAACTGCTGAGCCATCTCTGTAGCCTGTTGTTTTTGTTTGTTTTGAGACACAGTTTCATACAGTATATGCTGGTCTCAGCTTACCCATGTAATTGAGGATAATCTTCAACTCCTGAGCCTCCTGACTCAGCCTCCCAGTGCTGGGATTACAGGTAAGCACAACTATACCCCACTAAAAAATTTTGATCTAAGAGTATTAAAATGAAAGTTATTAAAAAATGAAAATATTATTTCTACAAATTACGTACACAAAATCATTCTAAAAGGTTACAACTATTTTACAAAACTAGTGGTTAAAATAACATTTCTTGGGTTAGAGAAATGGCTCAATGGTTAAAGGTGCTTCCTTGCAAAACCTGATAGCCTGGGTTCAATTCCCCAGTACCTATGTAAAATATATATATACACACATATATATATATATATAGTATTTCTTGATTGTACTAGAATAATTTAACGGAAATAGAAAACCTACCAGTACTGTATTAAAAACATTATTTGTAGAAGGGTAACATAGGGAATCATTATATATAGGTTAGTTACTTAATACAGATACAAAGATCAATAATATAGGGTTACTATCCTCATATCTTCAAATACAGAGAAGAGAGGGAAGAAAAAGAAAATAGGTTTATAAAATTAAGATCAGAATATACACTGGGAAGCTGGGGAGCTGGAAAGAGACTTAAAATTTCCTAGGCCACACATCCCAAATTTTTATAACAAAAATTTAAATAATAAACTCCTAGTTAATACCTGAATTTGCAATATGAAGCAAGGTAAATTTTCTCTAGTATTTTCCCTGTGGTTGCTGAAATACGAAGTAGCCAATTATGAGCAGTCAGTGCTATCAGTGAGGACTTATAATCTGATGGATCGGGAAGTACTTCCCCCTGAAAGAAAAAAAAATCAGGTGTAAAAAACAAACAAAAAACCTGTCTGGCCATGAACAATCTGTAGTGCTCAATGTCCAAAGAAAATGACTTAATACTTAGTCAAATAATTATGTCAAAGACGAAATAATAACTGTAAAACTAAAGATGAAGGCAAGGAAAAACAAGATTGTGGGTACTTTCATCATAAACTTATTAAATGAAATTATTCATATAAAACAATACCTGAACTAACTTATAATTACTAAGTATTCTACAAATGTAGCCTATAATAACACTATGAGTATTAATAATGCTGTTGCTGTGTTAACAGTATCTATAATAGCTCCAACGCATTAATGTTAAGGGCTGGGCGTGGTGGCGCACACCTTTAATGCCAACTCTCTGGGAGGCTGAGGTAGGAGCATCAATGTGTTTTGAGGTTAGCCTGAGCTAGAGTGAGACCTTGCCTCAATAAATAAATAGTCAAGTTAGAACAGGTACTCATACTGTCTCCTTTTTTCTTTAATACAGGACTTATTTTCCTTTACATGGAAGTTTATGTGGCAAAATGCAACTTTTCCCATTACTTGCTGTGTGCTCTAACCTCAAATGAGAAGTCAGAACCCAAAGTCAAAGCAGCCAAAACAGAACAGAAAACAAGTTTGATTTTAAAGATGGTCTATCTCTGACCAAGGCAGCTTGTCACTGTTGTGCTACCACCACAAGGTGCAGGTCTAATACACGAAAAGCAAGGAAGAAAGGAGTAGATTATGGAAGTAAAAGGTGGTTTAAGAGGAAAGTGAAGACTGAGAAGTTGAGAGCTGGAGAGATGGCTCAATGTTAAAGGTGCTTGCTTGCAAAACCTGCTGGCACAGGTTTGATTCCCCAGTACCTAGGTAAAGCCAGATGCACAAAGTAGTGCATGTATCTGGAGTTTACAGTGGCAAGAGGCCCTGGTATGCCCATTCTCTCTCTCTCTCTCTCTCTCTCTCTCTCTCTCTCTCTCTCTCTCTCTCTCTCTCTCTCTCTCCCTCTCCATGCAAATAAAAATAAACATTAAAAAAGTAAGAAGTTGAAATTAATTTAGTACTTGCTTAAGCCAAAAAGTGAATAGAAAAGAAAAAGCACACAGTTACTTAGACATGCTTGAGATTTGTCCTCCCTTTCAAGTGTTAGGGAAAGAAATGTTTAATTGCTTGTGTTATTGTTGTTTTTGAGAAGGGTCTTACATAGCCCATACAGACCTTGAACTCATGTTCGTGCCATCATCACCCAACTGCTGTGACTGCAGGTATCCATACCATGCCAGTCAAGTTTTTTTTCTCTCCTAATTCATTAACTACTGGAAGTTTTCTTACACTTAATTCACAGGCAATGACACAAGTCCTGCTGTTCTACAATGCCTTATATAATTATTTCATGTAGATTTTAAAGCTTCAAACTATCTATTTACAATGTACCTTGGGCAAAAGCCTGATGGGCTGGGTTCAATTCCCCAATACCCACATAAAGCTAGATACACGAGTGAGGTCGGGTCCAGTTCAAGATGGCCGACTAGCAGACATGCTGTGTCCCTCAGGAAACAAGGGTCAGGGTTTTCAGCAGGGATCCAGGTCGTGGACCCAAGCTGCGGCCAGGCTCTGAGCTCCAGACACCTCCAGGCACAGGATTCTCACCACTGGAAGCCTCCATCGAGGACCAGCGCTCGCTGGAGGCAGTGAGTCCTCAGAAGCCGGTATGCCCTGCCTGAATGGGAGACTTTCCTTCGACCTCAGCCGGTGTCCCTTGGGTTTCTTCCCCGACCCTCTGGCCCTCTGTCTTTCCTTTTCAACTTTTTTCCTTTTATTTTATTTTATTTTATTATTATTATTTTTTTTCCATCAGGATGGGGCTCCTATGTAGCCCCGCCCCCCTGCTAGTCAGTTTCCTTGTTTCTCTTTCTCTTTCACCTGCCCACCGGGACAGGGCTCCTACATAGCCCTTCCCCCAGCTTCTGGCCTCCAGCACACCTGCCCCACCCCCCTAATCTGTTTCCTTATTTACTTTGTTCTTCCGGCCCACGAGGACAGGGCTCCTATATAGCCCCCCCCCAAGCATGCCTGCCCCGCCCCCTTGCTAGTCTGTTTCCTTGTTTACTTTTTTTTTCTTTTTTCTTTCTCACTGCGGCCTGCCCACCCCGTCTGGGGGCTCTTACATAGCCCCTCCCCCCAACACATCTGCCCCGCTATGTTTCTGCTCCTGAGGAAGCCATCAGCCCCTCTCTCTGTGCACAGAGAACCCAGCAACATCAGTTCCAAGGATCTCAGCAGCCTCAGTCCCCTTACACCCCTCCCCCCCACCCAATCCCACGGGCCTGCTCCCCGCACCTGCCAACTCTGGCAGCCCCACCCCCTGTACCCCCGACCTCTGGGGGTCCCCACGAGCCTCGACCACTGAACCCACCCCAGTATCCACTGCCCGACCTCCAACCACACAGCCCTGTTCGTTCCCCCACACCTGCTGACCCCTATAGATATCTCAAAGGCATCCCTCCAACCACCTCAAGTGGAATCGAAATGGGCAGACCTCAACGCAAGAATATTACACCAGCTGAGGAAACCACGCCAAATGACAACAACATTACCACTAAAGAAAGAGAGCCTCTGAGGCAGGCCCAGGATGACACGACACTAAACCCCGATCATACTGGCACAGATCCTAAGGAGAACTTATTGTTAGTCATGCAAGAAAAGATGGACCAACATATTGAAAGGGTACAAAGTCAGCTCATTAGCTTTGCCACCAGGCTTAATATAATAGAGGAGAACCAAATGGACTGTAGAAGAGACATATCAAAACTAAAGGCAAGCCAGCAAACTGAAGGTATCAAAAACCAGCTTTCCAAATTAATCGAAGACATCTGCAAATATAAGAAGACTGTCAGGAAGAAGTAATTAAATCAAACCTTGAAATGAAATCACATCTAAACAGGATGATAGAAGCAACCCAAAAAGAAGTTGCAGAAAACAAAAACCACATTGAAATAATAAGAACATCCCTAGAATCTCTTACCAACAGGATTAATCACTGGGAAAACAGAACCTCAGACATGGAAGACAGAACAGAGGAGAATTCAAGGGAAATCAGGACCTTGACAAAATTCAAAAGAGCAAGTGAACAAGACTCAAGGGAAATGTGGGATACCATAAAATCCTAATCTCAGGATCATGGGGATCCCAGAAGGAGAAGAAAACCAAACGAGGGGCATAGAAAATATTTTCAATAGAATTATTCAAGAAAACTTTCCATACTTGGCAAGAGATAGTCCTGTACATCTAAAAGAAATATGGAGGACCCCAAACAAATTGGACCAAAGGAGGAACACCCCAAGACATATCTTAGTTACAATGCCAAACATTGAGGATAAAGAGAGAGTACTTAGAACAACGAGAGAAAGGAAACTCACCTATAAAGGAAAACTCATCAGAATCACCGTAGACTTCTCCATAGAAACTTTAAAAGCCAGAAGAGCTTGGAACAAAGCAATCCTAGGCCTAAAGAAGTACGGATTCCAACCTAGACTACTGTACCCAGCAAAGTTATCCATCATAACAGATGGAGAAAGGAAAGTATTCCATGAAATTAACCAGCTCTACAATTACTTGAACACAAAGCCAAACCTTCAGAAGATACTTCATGAGATATCCCATGTAGATGAGACAAATATCGGACCTCAGGGAAGGAACAGAGAACAAGCAAGGTAACACCAAAGAGATAATAACAACAACTCAGATACCAACCTCCATATTCTCTCCAATATGGCAGGGTTTAAAGCAAACCTCACAGTTATAACTTTGAATGTAAATGGACTCAACTCTCCTATAAAAAGACACAGGATCGCAGGTTGGATCAGGAAAATGGGCCCTGATCCATTTGGAGTTGATCCTTGTGCATGGTGAAAGGAGTGGGTCTATTTTCATTTTTTTACACGTGTTTATCCAATTTGTCCAGCACCAGTTGTTGAAGATGCTATCTTTAGCCCAGCTTACAATGTTGGCACCCTTGTCGAAGACTAAGAAACTGAAGTTACTTGCATTAAAGGCTGGGTCTTCAATCCTATTCCACTGGTCAGACTGTTTTTCTGCCAATATCATGCTGTTTTAGTTACTATAGCTTTGTAGTATGTTTTAAAGTCAGGTATGGTGATACCTCCTGCGTATTTTTTTTTGCTCAGAATAGTTTTAGCTATTCAAGGCCTCTTAACCTTCCAAATAAATTTTGAGATTATTTTTTCAATGTCTTGAAGAATGAGGTTGGGATTTTTATTGACATTGCGTTGAATCTATAGATTACTTTTGGCAGGATTGCCATTTTTACTATATTGATTCTCACTATCCATGTGCATGGATCAGAGACCTCAATATTAACCATACAACCCTAAACACCCTGGAAGAAAAAGTAGGAGGAACCCTACAGGAGATAGGAATAGGGAACAAGCGTCGACTGGCAAGAGGGGCCATGAGTAGTAGGGGAGAGAGTCTAAGCCTGTGAATAATTGATCAGTCTGACAACCCCTGGTCCCGGCCACCGGTTCCTTCCCTCACTGAGCTGTTGACCAAAGTGACCCATGAGGTTCCAAAAACAAGACAGAATTCTGTCAAGCTCTTGAGTGACCTCCCCAGGCCTGAGGCAAAACGCTGTTGCTGAAGAAACCACAGAATGCCATCGATTAGCATCGAGACCCTTCAAGGTCCGGAATGGCAACCAGCCCCCAGATGGTAGTTAGTGCAGTGCTGGAAGGCAATGCACAAGCTGCCAGGGGAAAATGATCAATGACAGCTGGAGTAAAGAGACCACTGACATGAAACACAGACTGCGGCCATGAGTAGGCTGAGCACACCTCCTACTGGGAGAGAACAGCAAACCAAGAAAGGAGCACTAGTGCAATGGAGGAGCCTGGGCCTGGCGGAGACAATCAACAGCTTTTAAATTCGGCCAAATATTCCACTTAGTGAGGGGAAGCCCGTGACTGGAACTGGGGAATCAGTGTGACATGTACTGGATCCCGTACTCTTGGGCTCCCAAGAAAAGATGCGCTATGGGACCGATTAACGGGGAGGCTACTAAAAATAGAATCTAGGTAATCCAGAATTGTGTATATTTGTTAACCTATACTGATCTCACTCTCCGAGGGAGATTGTGTTTGTATTTTTCAGGATGCAGCGAGAGAGTTGTGGCCCATCTAACTCTACCAACCGACGGTAGGCAGATAGCTGTGATTCTCGCAAGAGATGAGCCACCACAGTCATACCGTGGAGGATCCATATGGAGCCCCACAAAGAATGAGGGGATGAACACGGGACCCATAGCCACAGCCATTCAATCAACACAGGATAAGCCAGCAAGACATAAACCAACGACTTTTGATACAAAGACCCCTATGCTCACAACATTAAAGCAGCCTTAATACCCACCCACCACAACTCAGGGAACTGAGCGGAAGAGGGGGCGGAAAGATTGTGAGAGCCATGGTGGGGGAGACTATGCAGAGGCATGGCACCCCTCAGTAACAACACACTTGGGCCAGGAGGACCTTGCTGAGTACTAGACTATCCATGGTCTCCTGCCACAAGGACTGACCCAGACGGCCCACGGAGGAGGATATCCAGCTGATTGGGGGGTAGGGAGGTGGGGCAGTGGGGAATTGGGGATATCAACTCATTGTAAAAAAAAAAAAAAAAGAAAAAGAAAACTAGATACACAAAGTGGTGAATGTGTCTGGTGTTCCTTTGCAGTGAAAGGAGGCCTTGATGCACCTATACTTTCTCACCCTGTGTCTGCCTCTTTCTCTCTAATAAATAAAAATATTTTAAATAAAATAAAATATACATTGCCCATTAAATTTTTTGAAGCATCACATAATAAATTTGAACAATTTTCCTAAACCAAAAACTGTATTTTGCACATTGCCTCAAAAGTGCAGAGTACAAATTTAAAAGTAATTCCATGTTAGTATGCTAGTAGTACATTCCTCTTGGTTAATGGGAATAAAAAAAAACTTTCTTTACTTATTTTTCACAAACAAGAACAAAGTTGTTTAAATGTTTATAAAATAAGAATAGGAATTAAGTTACTCAAACTTTATTTTGGGGTGTGGGGAGATGTCTCAGTAGTTAAAGGATCTTGCTTATAAAGCCTGCTGGCCTAGGTTCACTTCTCCAGCACCCATATAAAGCCAGATACAAAGTGGCACATAAATCTAGAAGCTGTGGACCAGCTGGTTGATATTCCTCTTCAGACTGGCATTCATTTGCTAGTCTGACATTCACGTCTCAGGGAAGGTGGAGTGCAGATACCTGCAAGCTGTCTGATATCTACACATGCTGTGTCCTGTGTGCCCCCCCCCCCCACAAACTGTTTGAGGCACAATAATAAGAGGAAGAAAACTGATTTCAAGCTTTCCAATTTTTTGAAAAGGAGCCTTCTAGGAAGATAGTAAATATATGGGGGATAAAAGGAAAACAGCAGTTCTAGAAATATAATTTCATGTCAAAACTACAGGCTAAAATTTTTTTTAACAACTTAGACCACTGCCTCTTATTCCTTAAATATTACTTTTGAACACAAACTGGGAGTTCTATTTTTTCTGAAGCACCAAGCAGAGTCAACCACACGATTAATCTGCTGCAATATTTTCTAACATAATCACTTAGAAATGATGTCATAAAAATTCCTCAAAAAAGAAACAGCCATGAGGCTGGAGAGATTGCTCAGGAGTTAAGGTGTTTGCCTGAAAAGCCTAACAATGGTTTGCCAGTACCCATGTAAAGCCAGATGCACAATGCTGCACATGCATCTGGAGTTTGTTGGCAGTGGCTGGAGGCCCTGACACACCCATTCTCTCTCTCCTTCTCTCTCTTTCTCTCTCTGTGCTTGCAAATAAATAAAATATTTTAAGAAAGAAAGAAATAGCCAGGCATGGTATAGCATACTTATAATCCAAGCACTGGGAAGGCTGACGTAGGAGGATTGCTGTGAGTTTGAGGTCAACCTGGGGCTACAAAGTGAGTTGCAGGCCAGTTTAGGCTAAAGTGAGACCCTACCTAAAAACAAAAAAAAAGAAATATTCCCCCCAAAAGGAAGCCCTATGATTATGATTTTGAGAAAATGGTTTGACAATCATCATGCCTGTAGGATTACTATAAACATTATTAGTATTAAAGACTGAGAAGTAACTGTGTAAGTGAACTTGTTTAACCTTTTAACTTACAATGTTCCAAACTTACCTTTCCATAGTCAGTTCCTGTCAATTTCTCTGGCATCTATATACCAGCTAACATCCCAAAAATAGTGTCCTAGAAAATACATATCAGGGCAATGCTGGTCTGATGAGTATAATCTGTATTTCTTCTTTCTTTCTAACAACACTCATGGAGGAAACTTTAAGAGTCTACTTTCTAAGATCTTAAAACACAACTGTTCCTCAAAATAATTTATTATTTTAGTACAGTAGGTGAAATAATGTCTTGAATACTAAGACTTTATAAACAAGCATATATTGCTATACATTTTTTGATGTGTGTGTGTGTGTGTGTGTGTGTGTGTGTGTGTGTGTGTGTGTGCCACAGCGCACAAGTGGAGGTCAGAGGATAGCTTTTGGGTGCTGGTCCTGTTTTTCACCTCATTTGAGATGGGCTCCATAGGCAGGCTAGCTGGTCTGTGAACTTCTGGAAAACTCTTCTGTCTGCTATAGTTGTGCTAGGATTTGAAAAACCCAACACAGCTTCTGGCTTTTTAATGTGAGGGCCTGGGATCTGAACTCAGGTATTCATATACATATGGCAAGCACTTTATCCAATGAACCATCTCCCCAGCTGATAAAGTTTTTGAAAAATATTTATTCACATATTTAGTTGAGAGAGAGAGAGAGAGAGAGAGAGAGAGAGAGAGAGAGAGAGAGAGAGAGAGAGAGAAATGGGCACTCCAAGACCTCCCAACCACTACAAACAAACTCTAGACTTACACCACTTTGCATACACCACTTTGTGCATCTGGCTATACATGGGTACTGGGGAATTGAACCTGGGCCATCAGGCTCTGCAAGCATGTGCCTTTAACCAATGAACTGTCTCTCCAGCCTGCCATAATTTTTGTGGGGGGGGGATTTTTATTTTTTAAGGTAAGGTATCATTCTATCATAGGCTGGCCTGGAACTCACTCTGTAGCCCTAAGCTGGCCTTGTTCTCACAGCAATAAAATTTAAATCAGTTTCTAACTTTTCTTAGTTTCCAAGATCTAAAAATTTATCTCTAACTTTAAAACATTCATAATATTGCCTTTTTTTACAAAGCTGTTTCTGAGGAAGAAAGATAAACGACACAGTCTTGAGGACAGGGAGAAGGCTCAGGCTCAGTGGGCAAAATGCTTGCCATGCAAGCACGAGGACCTGAGTTCAGATCTCCAGACCCATTTTTAAAATAAAAAGCCAGGCATGTTGGTGCATGCCTATACTCCCAGTGCTGGGGAAGGAGAGACAGGAAGATCCTTTGGGCTTGCTGGCTGGCTAGTCTAGCCAGATCTGTGAGCTAAGTTCAGTGAGAGACCCTCCCTTGATAAATAATGCAGAGAGAATTTCAGGAAGACAATTAATATTGACCTCTTGCTTCCATAAACACATGTGCCCACACAATACAATACACACATGAATATACATACACAAAAACCATAAAAAGATACATTCTTCTCTTTTTTATCATTTCTTATAACATATTAATAACCAGTTCTTCTAAGCTAAAAATACTATAGAAATGAATACTCTAAAAATAAAGCTCACCACTGGGCATTCCCATAATAAAGCATCCTCAATTTTTTCTGATTTGGAACATCTTGGCATTTCATAAAGTTTTCTTGGCTCTGATGCAATACTGGGGAACAAAAAATAAAATAAAATGCTGTTATAAACAACCTGGGCAGTATTTGGACAGATTTGAGACTTTTTCATATATTTTGTAATACCAAGTTACAATTTGCTATTTGCTTTCCTTAACTGTTCTTTTAATCACAGAAATTATAAATACACTATTAACAGGACATAGGAAACAATTTGAAACAGGATAAGATTATAAATTTATACTATAAAAGTACCCAAACAAACATTCACACTTTGGATCATTTTCTTCTGGATTTCCCTTATATACATACAGCTATTTTCCAAAATTGAATATTGTTTTACTTGAACCCTGAACATTTACTATAATATTTCTGTTGAATCTACTGGGTTTATACTATTGTTCTGATACTTAAAAATGAAAGGAATCACAGATTAAAATTTACCTTTACTTTAAAATGACAATCCATGGATACAAAAAGATAAATTCCGTATTATTTTTAATTCTTTCACACTGTGAGTTCCAGGTCAGCCTGGGCTAGACTGAGACCCTACCTAGAAAACAACAAACAACCATGGGAGGCTATGGTGAAGATGAAATGAAGGAAGGAGACTGGTAGAGTCACCAGTTACCAGAAGTCCTGAAGACAGCAGGAGGTAAAAAGCACCTTCACTCTAGAGAAACAAGGATAGGAGATCACAGTGAACTTCTTTTCAGAGATCCTGTGCTTTGCACATGTTAGGCAAGTGCTACATTCCCACCCTGGTATGAGCATCTCAATTATAGGCTGGCTAATTTGCCACAGGTTCTGACTGGAAGGAGCCCTACTAGGAGCAGCACAAATCTCATATCCTGACTATCCTCTCTAACTTCTGGTTTCTGATCCAACAAGAAAAAGATCTTTCTTGTATTTTCACAAGAAAGTGGCCACATGATTTGAAAATACTTTTCAGAACCATAGCAACAGAAATGAAGAACGCCTTTGAAGGGCTCATTAGGAACCTGGAAGCAACTGAGTAATCAATCCATGAGCTAGAAAACAGGTCTCTCCAAATGCATAAGAAGAAAAAAAGCAGAAGATGCAAGAACTATGGGATAACCTGAAAAGGCATAATAAGCCCATATTGGGAATGCCAGGAGAAAACAAAACATAAACCAAAGAAAATAACTGAAATGATGATGGTGCTTAATTTTCTAAAACTAATGAGACATTAAAGAACAAATTCAGCAAGTTCAGAGAATACCAAGCAGGATAAACTTATATAAATTCCATGTTTAGGTCTATCACATTCAAACAACAGAATGTCAAGAGCAAAGAAAAAGTCTTGAAGACAGCCCAGAGGGTCAAAAAGCACCTTAACTCTAGAGAAACAAGGGTAAGAAACCACATTGACCTTTTCAGAGATCCTGGGCTCTGTACATGCTAGGCAAGTGCTACATTCTCAGCCCTGTTACATGAGTATCTCAATAAAGCTCTCAAAAAGAACACGAAAGCATGCCTTGATGGTGGTAACAAATGCCTGCAAACCTTAACTTCAGCACTTGGAAGGCTGAAGCAGGATTACTGGGAGTTCAAGGCCAGCCTGGGCTATAAAACAAAACTAAAGAGAGAATATTTATAATTTTTCGAGATCCAAGCTGAAGTATGGTATGTTTAGAACCTGCTTTATAATACTTAACACTGAGATAAAGGAAGACAAAGTAAGTGTAGCAACTCCATAATTTTTTAATTGGCGGGAGGGTCACTTCAGCCTCACAGTAGATGGTTGTGGATGAGGTTGATTATGAAACAGTTCAGATCTATAAATACTAAGCTTTTGCTTCATTTTTTTTTTGTCTGTTTAAACAAAGTACTTCTATAACAAAATACATATATCTTTCTCTAAAACAGCATCTACTACTTAGTGACCAGCTTTCTTGACTCTGGTCAGTATTATATAATAGTAAATAGTACTCTATCGTTTTTGCCTGTATTATTAAGTAACTGCATTAAACTGGTATCTACAAAGATGAAATCGACTTTAGATTTAATGGAGTTTTAAAATCACCTGCATTTAACCACCTGGCTTTATCTTGGGCCCCTTTTCCCATTTAGTAAGCCCTGTGTGTCTAGAAGAACTAGAGCCTGGATCACTACAAAAATTAACACTAACAAGTGAGGTGAAGTTACCTGCTGACACAGCACCGATAATTGTCAAAATATATTCTTCCTCTCTCATAGGCGATAGGTGACTTGGAATGGGTGGTCCAAACATTCTTAAATTTAGTACTTTCCTGAAAGGAACAAGGAAGTTCAGTTCAGACAAAAGGAACTCCTAGGCCATCGTTTCCGATGCAATTTGATGTAAGGTATTTAGAGACATGAGTCTTAATTCTTCCTCCCTCGGCCCTCACGTTGCCGTCTGCTAGTTCCAGTGGGGAAGCTTGGGTGCAGGGCAGACGCCCTCCCACCCCACGACCCTCGGTCCCCGGCAGGAAGCCTGCACCTGGCACACCAGCGCCCGCAGGATGCCCAGGTTGGTCCTCTGCACCGCGCCCGCGTCCCGCGCCGAGAAGCCCAGCGCGCGGCGGCTCAGCCGGCGGCACACGTTGGACCTCGGGGTCGGGCCCATGGAGGCTCCTCCACCTCCGCCCCTCCACCCAGAGCCGGCGTGGGAGCCCGGCACCGGGCCACCGGCGAGAGGAAGCCGAGCTGGCGCCGCCGGAGCCCAGGGGCAGAGAAAGGAACAAAAGGTCTCTTCCGGGCCTTCCCCGCAAACGCCGCTCGATGGTGGACAAGCGTGCGGGATGGACCTCGCGGCTCACCGTAGCCGCTCCTTAGCGGAAAATGTAGTTCTCGCGGCCTGCTCCCAGAACTACAACTCCCATCGGGCAGTGGGGTCTACCCCTCCCGCCTCCGGCCCCCACCACCGACACGCCTCCCTGGGCCGGGTGGGGGCTGCGCCGAGGGGCGGGCGAGCCTTCCGGGTGCGCGCAGGAGACCCTGGGGGGCGCTGTGCCGCCGCCTCCGCCTCCGCGTGTCCCTGACGGCCCCGGTACCCCAAGGGTACCCGGACGCCCACCAGCCCCTGACTTTCTGGGAGTCTCTGGCCAGGTGCCCTCCACAGGTACGCCCCGCGGCTTTCCCTGCCATGCCGCCGCTCCTGGGACATTGCGGACTAGGCTGACTTACACACTGGGCTTCTGTCGTGGTGGAAATCCTGGCTTTCCCACCGAAGCAGGATTGGATTACTGCTTCCCCAGGTCCAGCAGGGACTCAGGCTGGTTTCGTGGGTTTCCTTTTTGCTTCTATTTTTTTTTCTTATAGAGAATAAAAACATGAAATGCTTACATTCTTATTGGACTGCCCTAGATAAACCAGGTTGACTTCTCCAAATAAAAGATAACCTGGTCTCTTAACTAGCCCTCTCCCTCTCCCTCTCCCTCTCCCTCTCCCTCTCTCCCCTCCTCCCTCTCCCTCCCCCCCCCCTCTCTCTCTCTGCGCGCAAAGTTCCCAGTATATTAAAATTTCAATAACCGTATATCGGATGTGTCCCATTGCTTTGTTGTAAATTCCTATAGGGTGAGGTCTGCTTCTTCCACGTGGACTTGTAAGTACTGAAAGGAAATCAGTGTTTCAGTTGATTGGCAGTTTAAACAGTACAGTACTGGGTGACTGTACTGGGTTATAATTTTAAGTGTTTAGTTAAAAAAAAACCCGAATCTCTTTAATTTTAATGCATTGCCTTTAGGGCCTGGCTTTTGCTGATTTTTCATGGCTTGTTTATAGCATAGGATGGAGTGCTTTGTATATTTTTAGAAAGCACCACAATGGTTAATTGGGTAATTCATGAATGCAGCTGTCACTGAGAAAACTGGAATCCAGTTTCTTTGGCTGAAAAGTGAAATTCAAATCAATGCTAAATTGAAATAATCATCTCTCTTCTTCCTCTTTGCTCCCTATTGTCTTTCTGTTGCCACCCTTCCCACTTTTTGTATCTGTGTTTATTTTTTATTTATTTAACTTTTAAAAACACTTCTGTAGTTGAATATTAAAACCAAACATTTGTCTAATGGCAAGTAGTGAGCTTATTATGATTACAGCCCTTCACAGCTGCCCGTGGTGACTGTCAACTCACTAGCCCATTAACAGGCATGAATGACACCGAAAGACCTGGGATGATGCTCATCCACACACATGTGCGTCTCCATGGCAGTAGCCTTGTCTTTCCCTAGTTGCCTCAAACTCCACTAGTTCTACCTGAGCCCTTTCTGGCAGGAGTTTTTTCCAGAAAACAGTTTTCCAGGAGAGAGAAAACTATTTTCAGGATAGTTAACCTTAAAGTTGATGAATAGGTGTACCTTTTTGTGTGGCCAACAATAAGTCGTGTGCCCTTATTTAGCCCACTTTTGATAGCTCCATTCTTGACAACCCGACCTGGGGGTGAGGTGATTGATATGGTTCCATTGTCAAGAGTGCATATTGGTTTATGGAAGCCACAGTGCTTCCTCCTTACCCATGGAAAGGTCTTCTGTTGTGTAAAGCAGCAGTCATATCTCCTGGCTCCAGTCCTGGTTTTGGTTCTCCTTCACCATGGAATGTTGTCTGTGGCTATTTTTCATGCCTATGTCAATATGAACTTGTAGAATTTTCTTCTTTCAAGCTATCTCTCTTCCATTGCAGCTTTTACATCTATCTTTAGGTCTGATCTGTTTTCACTACCTTGGCACTCCTCCACAGACTGACTATGCTGAACCGTCCCCACCATGTCTGATTTTCATTGCACTCCAGTGCCTCCGCAGTTGGGGTGGAACTCTACTACTCATCTCTTACTTCCTCTGACTTTACATTCTCTTGCGGAGCAGCTGGCTGTTTTGTTGCAGCATCATGTGAGTCTAAGGTTTCTGAGAGTTAATGCACTACACTTTCACTTCTCCTTTTTACACCCTCCACCACCTCCAAAAGCACATCAAAGATGTCCGTGGGGATGCCCAGACCACCACCTTTTCTCTACCTTCCTAAAATACCTTTTTGCCTCTGTTGTCACATAATGCCCTTTTCTTGGCATCTGAGTGAACCTTGTAAACTTGAGAAGTCTATTTAAACTTTTCACTTTCATTTAGATTCTAACCAACATGATACTTCAAGGCCAGTTTCCTAGAAGTGTTTTTCAATTCTTCCTGGGGTGACATTGAGTTTGACTCCTAAAACATCATAGAAAATTATTTATTTCACCATTTTCTATAGCCAGTGATCAGGCTGGGTCTGTTGGCAAGAAGTAGCACATAAGTATGTGAAGATTATGAAGCTCCCTCTCCTCACTTCTTACCAAACATTCTGGAAAGTTCCCTTCCTATGGTCTTAATTCAGTTATCCATCTAATCTTCTTTGTGTCTGAATAATTCAGTGCCTCACCATTTTTATCACATTATTAAGTAATCTTCTAACTATTCTTTCTTTTATGCCTGGGTATTTTTTTCTTTTGTAAAATACAATTTTATTTATTATTTGGGGAGAGAGAGAGAGAATGAGTGGACATGGCAGGGCCTCTTGCCACTGCATATGAACTCCAGATGCATGCACCACTCTGAGCATTTGGCTTTATGTGGGTACAGCCTACTTTGCAAGCAAGCACCTTTAACTGCTGAGTTGTCTCTCTAGCCCTATACTTGGGTACTTTTGATTCCAACTCTCCACACTTCTTTTTCTAAACCACAAAGCTATCAGTTGCACATTACAGTCTTTTGGTGACTTCCATATCATACTTCAAAAGAAGCTATGGTAAGCTTCTGCTACCCATAGCAGAATTTTGCAAGCCAGAATCCTTATCTAGGATCCTCTATTTTAAACTTAAAATGTTTTCAGTATGTTAAATATATGTAAATATAAACTAGGTATAAACTCCTTACATCTTTTATATAAGCATAGTACAGAAACATAAATGAAGCAAAACTGTAAAACCAATAAATTCTAATATATACTTATTTCTTGTGATCATTTGATACTATTTTGTTAGACCTTAGATATTCAGGGAGTGAATCAATCTATCCTGTCCTCCATGGTGTAACTTCCTTACAAAAAGGCCTATGCATACTTCCCTAGCGCTAGATTACTCAATGCCCCTTTATTCATAGCACTGCAAAACCTTCCATTGTTCAGTGTGTCATGACTTCATTTGACCTTCACTTGGCAGCATCATTTACATAATTAGCCTCTATTTCTTTCTCATTACCCTGCACCAGTGATAAATGGTACAGCTTGTTGAGAAGTATACTCCTAAATACAAATGCCTGGACTAAAATCCTGTAAGAGCACTCAACTCAAAGATGGTCGGTCGTCTAGATGGTGCTGAGTATCTTTTTGTCAAAATTCTTTTTTTCTTAAGACTTTTTTTAAACCAAACTGAAAATAAAAGGTTTCTTCTAGAGAAATCATACAGCCTTACAGATACATATTCGAATCCTTCAGGGTCCATAGAGCGCAGCTTGGACTCTTACTGTAGCACAGAGGGCACTCTGTGGTCATTGTCTTGCCCACACTTGCAGCCTCATCTCTGGACATCCATGTCTGCGTTTGTGACTCTACTGTTTGTCCACTCTCTCAAGCCAATATGCTGTGACACTCGAGATCTTCTTCATCCAGAACTCCCTTTCCTTTGTTAGCCATTTAGTGTGAGACTCTTCCCATGTGTCACAGTTCTACTTGGATCCTTTCTCTGACCCTCCAGCTAAGCAGCCTTGTCTGTTCATCCATGCTCCTCTGCCCATGGCTGTGGTACTGTATGAGAACCAACCTGGGCAGAAAAATGAACAGTAACACTATTCTACCTCCTTAGCACACTAATTAATAATATATATATGCATATATACATATGTTGAATGAGTGAATGATCTACAAAACCATTGTGTGTATAGAATCTATTATCAGCACCCAAGTGCTTTAGCATAGATGCAGATTTAGTCTCCCTGTAAGTTTATATATATATATGTATGTATATATATTATTGTATAATACATACTCTCTGTGTTATAAAGAAATAACTTTCAAAATACCTAAATCCCTAAGCATTCTGCCTGTTAGGTAGATAATTTTTAATGTATGGAAGGTAAAATAGCATGAACAGGTATAGCTTATGATCGGGAAACAACAAACATTGGTTCTTGTTGTAGTCACCTTCTTGTTGCTGTTACAAAGAACCTGACCAAAAGCAGCTGATGGGAGGAATGGGTTTATTTTGGCTTACAGACTTGAGAGCAAACTCCATGATGGCAGGGAAAACCAATGGCATGAGCAGAGGTTTGACATCACCTCCTGGCTAACAGGTGGACAACAGCATCAGGAGAGTGTGCCAAACACTGGCAAGGGGATTCCCATAGCCACCTCCAACAAGGTTCCAATTCCAAAATTGTCATCAGCTAGGGATCAAGCATTCAGAACACATAAGTTTATAGGGGACACCTGGATCAAACCACCGCAGTTCTTTTTTCTACCCATTCTTTGTTTTATGTTGACAGAATAATTAACCATCCTAAGCATCATATTTTAAAGACAAGGAAGAAGAAATATGAAGTCAGAAGTTATTAAGATGCTTTTTGTTCATATGTACTTTGCTTAAAGAGGCATAGAGTGAGAACTTGTCACAAATAAGGAAGCAAGCAAGCAGATGCAGGCCACAGGATGCTCAGTCCTAGGGTCCCCAAGACTTGTGATAACAAGCTTGGTTTACTGTAAAACACCCAGCAGGCCGTGTGCCTCCTTAGTATGTTGGAGGGAGATAAACTGGGACCAGGTCAGGCCAGACTTTGCAGGCCCCAGTAAATAGTTTGGATTTTATTCTGTTGTGACTGAAAGCCACAGAAGGCTTTGAGGGGGAGTAGCAAGATCTAATTTCTAAGTCACTTTGTCCCTGCCAACTCCAGATGCATATGCCACTTTGTGCACCTGACTTTATGTGCATATTAGGAATTGAACCTTAGCCACAGGCTTTGCCAGCAAATACCTGTAACCACTGAATCATCTCCCCAGCCCCTCAAGTGCTTGTTTGCTGAGGTAATCATATAATTTTTTTCTTTAATTTGATTATACAGTAAATTTCTTAAGTATATTTACTTTTTGATGTGTGTGTGTGCGCCCGTGTAAGTGTTCGTATATGTAGGTGCACATATGTGCATTTGTGGAGGACAGAGGTTGACATTGGGTGTCTTCCTCAATCTCTCAAGTTCTCTCATTGAATGTAGAGTTTACTGATTCAGCTACGTTAGCTGACCCGCACGTCACACGGGTCCTTCTGTCTCCACCTCTCCAAGCACTGTGACCACAGGCATGCTGCCATTGCTGTGTCTGGCTTTTACACTGGTTCTGGGGATTGAACTCAGACTTGCACAGCAAGCACTTTACTGATTGAACCATCTTCCCAGCCCCATAAATGTATTTCCTAATGTTAAACCAAATGAGTTTATTTAGAGGAAGTTTTGTGACATGTTTTGATTTTCAAGCATTGTAGGCTTAGGGTTGCTGCTGGCTCTTGTGCTCATTCAATTCTGGAATTTTGCTAGCTTTTGGTTTCTGAGTATTTCTCTTTCTTGCAGGCTCAGTGATGTATGTGAAGATTTTTTTTTAAAGTTTATCCAACATTTAGAGGGTATTGTATAGCAAAAAGGCTTCTAAAGTATCAATTCACAAACTTTCAGAACCAGATTGCACTTCCTCCTATTTTTACTGTAAAAGCTTTAGCTACTATGAGAGAGAGTATAAATAATCACTTGCCACCACTTAAACCCTTTTGTCTCACTGTGTGAGTAGTTCCACTTACAGCTGAAAAGGAAGAGGATTGTGTAGTGGAAAGAGCAGCCTGCCAGGAGTCAAAGAAAGCACCACCACTTACGGAGATTTTTTTACCAAGCTACTCATTCTCTGGGGTTTTTCAATCATCCAGTAAGTGGATAGATACATTTAGGGTTGAAGTGAAGTCACATATGTTTACAAATATGAACATTATGTAAGGGAAAGGAATGAGAAGCAAATATGATACCCAGTACATTCTCTGTTAGGAAAAGTGCAACAGAAACTGGGTTTACGAAGGGAAGAGGGTGTTCGCTGTTCCCCTCGACAGTTTTGCTTCTGTTTGATGCCATCTCTCTATATATGACTTTGTCTTTACATACAGTTTGGATCTACACATAAGAAAAAGCTTGCAGTATTTGTCTTTCTGAAACTGACTTAATTCGCTTTGTATGATTATCTCCAGTTGGATCCATTTTCCTGAAAATGACATAACTTCATTATTCTTTATGGATGAAAAATTCCATTGTGTATGTAAACTACATCTTCTTTAACCATTCCTTTGTTGATGGACACCTAGGTTAGGTCCATAAATTTAGCTACTGTGGAGTGTTACAGTAAACATTAATGTACAAATATCTCTGTGATATGTTGAGTTAGAGTCTCCCAGGAATAGTATAGCTGGGTTATATGGAACCTCTATACTGATTTCCATAGTGCCTGGACTATTGTACATTCCTACCTACTTCATATAAGGGTTCTCTTTGTCCACACCCTCGCCAGCATTGGTTGTTATTTATTGTCTTGATGACTGCCATCCTGACTGGGGTGAGATTAATCTTTATGTAGTTTTCATGTTTATTGGCTGTTTTTTAAATTTCAGTTTTTATTTAATTTTATATAAATTATATCAGGTTATTCTCTTTTATCCCCTTGTCCCAGCTCCTGTTACCTGGAGGCCCTCTTCAGTGGGATTATGATATTCACTGTGGGATCATGAAGGCCTCAGTCAGTCCCTGTGGGGTAGTAGGTAGGGGGAATCATGCCTTGGGGTATTCCTACCCAATCTTTTCTCCCCCTCTTCCACAATGTTCCTGAAGCAGTGGCAGGCATGTTGGCAGTCTGATCTAGTGCTGAGTACTCTGTAGCTTCTGTATTTCTGTTAAGTTCATATTTGATCTATGGTGTTGTTTAGCTACATTGTTTCTGTTTATTATTTTGCTTAGATGATTGGTCTGTTGGCAATAGAAAGTTTTTCACAGATAAGTAGCTCTGATGGGACATCAGAACAAGATGCCAAGCAGAACATAGAATTGGAATTCAGAGGCCTATAGCTATGTGACTGCAGCCAGGCCTGTGTCCACTTAAACCTCAGCTCCTGTAATTCTAAGATGGTGAGCACTTGAATGCATGTCCTGCCTTCTTCCTCTGCTTAGAGGACAAGCTGTCCGTGGGAGAACCTGTACAAACATCACATGATTCTTATGGCTTCAAGCAAAGTGAACTCCAGTGGAACTTTAGATTCATGTTGTGTGTGTTTTACCTGAGCGTTTTACTTAATTATTAAATAACAAGATAAAATTATTTGAACCTATAATTCTTTTTAAAAAACTTATTTATTTGCAGGGAGAGAGAGAGGAGAGGGGAGAGAGGGAGAAAGAAAGAATAGGCATTCCAGGGCTTCTTGCCATTGCAAATGAATTCCAGATGCATGTATTACTTTGTGAATCTAGCTTTATGTGGCAGGCCAGCAGGCTTATCAAGCAAGTTAACTGTTGAGCCCTATTTTTAAAATTTTTAATTTCCTTGTAGCACTTTTATTATGAAATTTTCCTTCATTATAAAAAAGGAAGGCATTGTTTTAGTCAAGAATTGTCTTTTCCAGGTAGTAGTTTGAAGACCTAGTTCCAAAATAACTCCCTGAAAACTCAAAGATGAATTCTTATTTTTGGAATAATGTCTTTGGCCATATTCTCTTGGGTTGTGTGATAACCAGCAGAGGGCGTACGAGCTTTCCTAGGGCCTGACCAGCTTCTTCAAGGCTGGGCAGACCTGACTGGGGTCATCTGTGTTTTCTGTCTGATGATTAACAATACTATAAATGAAAAGATCGTGGTGCATCAGAACCACAGTTACTAAATGGAGGGAGAAAGCAGCCACAATGCCAAGCGGCAGTGCAGAAGTAGAGTGGACTCATGGTCACTAGAGGAGGAGGATCGGAGGGGAAGAGGAGGTACAGACTAGCTGTAGCTCAACAACAATTTATTACATGTCGTATAAAGAACTAGAAGAGAGGAGTACAGAAGAAATGATAAGTGTTCAAAGAGATGGAAATGCTAATTATCCTGATTTGATCATTACCTGCTCTACATATATATGCAAATGATCACAGTATACCCATAAACATGCATAATATTGAAGGAAAAACAAAAAGGCAAGGTCACAAGTGCAGACTTCACTTCCTGGTTGCCCACTTTCATCGTCTTTGCAGAGCTTTGCCTTATCTGGTCTTAAAGACATCTTGTTCTGAACTGCTTTGGGCCTAAGGTATTAAACCTGAGGCCAGCCTGGACTGCATGAAACCCTCTCTCAGAAACAAACACCTTTACAATGTGTTAAGACTACCTGTGAAACTTTCAATCACAGACAACTTATAATTCTTCCAGACTTTTTCTATGCATGTGCATATTTCTTGGCACATGTAAGTAATTTTTTAAAAAATATTTTATTTATTTATTTGAGAGAGAGAGAGACAGAGACAGAGAGAGAATGAGAATGAGAATATGGGCGCACCAGGGCCTCCAAGCCACTGTGAATTAATTCCAGACACATGCGCCCTCTTGTGCATCTGGCTGTATATGGGCACTGGGGAATCAAACTCTGGTCCTTCTGCATTGCAGGCAAATGCCTTAATCTCTAAGCCATCTCTTCAGCCCATATAAGTAATTTTTGAAAGTGAGACCATACATAAGAAATTTATTTATTTATTTATGAGAGAAAAAGAGAGAGATTAGGCATGCTAGGGCCTCTTACCACTGAAAATGAACTCCAGACATATGTGCCACTTTGTGTATTTGGCTTTACAATAATATTTTATATTATATTACAAGGGTACTGGGGAATCGAATCCCAGCCAACAAACTTTGCAAGCAAATGCCTTTAGCCACTGAGCCATCTCTCCAGCCTTGATTGATTTTTTTATAAATACATATATATAATGTATATATGTGTATATAAGTATATATATTATACATATATGTATGATAACTTAATCCTCTAAAGATAACTATTTATAGTTTCTCAGCATAATGTACAAATAATGCTGTGACATATTGTTAATATAGTCTTCTAATTATTTGCTTAGATTATGAAAATGGAATTTTCCATTTTGCTTTTTTTTGTCTTAAAAATATTCATATAGGCACACAGGAGACAGAGGCAGAAGGATCTTGAATATGAGGCCAGCCTGGTCTGCATAGCAAGACGCTATTACAAAACAACCCATTGTTTTGTCTTACACTTTGTTTTTTCGAGGTAGGATCTCACTGTAGCTTGGGCTAACCTGGAATTTACTATGTGGTCTCAGGATGGCCTTGAACTCATGGTGATCCTCCTACGTCTGCCTCCTGGGTGCTGGCATGAAACATGTGCACCACTACGCCCAGCTACAGAGAGAATGGACATGCCAGGGCCTCCAGCTGCTGCAACTGACTCCAGGTGCATGCACCAGTTTGTGTATCTGGCTTTACGTGGGTACTGGGGAATCGAATTCCATTCATTACGCTTTGCAGGCAAGTGCCTTAACTGCTGAACCATCTGTCCAGCCCCTGTCTTGCACTTTGAATAGAATCTGTCATCCTCATAGTCTTGTAATTCTGTGTCTTGGTCACATGGAAAATATTATTTGATGTGCAGGTCTTCCAAATATTGACACATTTCATTATACAATATCAGAAATATCGTAGTCTCATCACAATAGTGTATACGTATTAGAAACCTTTAAGCTCACAATGGTGGACACAGATTTTTCAATTTTTGTCTAAAAACTTGATTTTTTTCAAAGGCAGCACATGGTGTCTGGTTGTTTTCCTGACAGTCATACTTTCTTTCTTTCTTTTTTTTTTTGAGAAAAATAAAAATGGTGCTTCATGAAAATGTGGCTTAAAAGAGATGCTTAAAACTGACCTTTTTCTTTTTTCCTGTGAGGTATAGTTAGTGGAGAAACATTGTCTGTCAGGCCAGCAGGCCAGCCCTGTATTCACATGGCCTATCAGTGCATATCCAGGCAATTTAAAGTGTGTGTGTATGTGTGTGTGTGTGTGTGTGTGTGTGTGTGTGTGTGTGTGTGGTGTGTTGGGGGAGGGGTACTGAAGGAAGCTAATATCATATTGTTATTATCATGGAAATAACAAGAGCTGAGCCTCTAAAGACTAAAGAAAAACTTGCCCCCCACCCTGCACCCATGAATCACACTTTGAGAACCTGTCATCTAAAGTGATCACAGCAACCCATTCTTTCACCAGAGATTGGCTTGGGAATAGTTTGTGACCCAATTCCAGGGAAATCTGAGAGTATGTCTACTGAGGAACTTGTGAGAAAGTTTCCTAATTAAAAAGAAAACAGGAAAGAATAAGACCCAAGAAAGAGTTGGCCCTTTTCTTCCTCTGGAGGTTGTGTGTTACTGTGATGGCCAGAACTGCTGCAGCCATTTTATAACAGCAAAGAGCCCAGCCTCAGAGTGTGGGTGACATAATTTCCCCACAGACAAATGATTAGTGTGATAAACATTGTAAATGTCTGGTGGCCATTTTCATTTCTTCTGTGAATGGTTGTTCATGACATTAGCCCATTCTCTACTGAGGTCATTTCTACTTGTTTTCTGAGCATTCCTTATATGTTAGTAATAAAACATTTTAATATTTTACAAATATTTCCACCATCCTTTCTTATTTTTATGTAACTCATCTATTTGTCTTTTTCTTTTTTATAGTTTAGGGTTTGGCATTTTGTTGAAAAGTTTTCCTCCCCACTTCTCAGGAAATATTTGCCTGTAATTTTTCTAGGCCTATTAAAATATTACTTTTATAATATATGTATATATATATAATTTTATATACATATTTATAATTTTATTTATTTGAGAGAGAAAGAGAATGACCTCTAGACACATACATCACTTTGTGTATCTGGCTTTACATGGATACTGGGGGATCAAACCCAGGCTGGCAAGCTTTACATGCAGAACCTTGAACCACTAAGCCATCTCCCCAGCCCAAGATACAACTTTTTTATGTTCAGAAGTTTTATTTATCTAGAGTTTCTTTAAAATACTTCCTTTTTAGTTGTCTTTTAAAAAATATTATTAAGTAGGAACTTTGTATGCACAAATCATGTGTTGGTACTTCCATTTCCCTCTTCCCTGCCCCCATTCCACTGAGGGCCCCCCTCAATGGGATTGCTGCGGTGCTCCATGAAGATTGGGGGCTATGTGTGAGCAGCAGTCAGTCATTGGAGGGGGGTTATCTGGAGTCTTGATTTTAGATAAAGAGTAGAGAAATAATTCCTCTCTACCCAAATAGGTAGACCATTTTCTTAACATACCTCTTTGACTAGGGTAGCTAGCTAATCCACTGGCCATAACCAAGGGAATTTTTATATGCATGCTGACAAGTTACTGGACTTTTTATTCTGTTTCATTTGCTTTGACTATATCCCTGCATCAGAGACATGACCCGGACTTACTTGTTTTATAGTGTGTTGCAATGTCTGGAAGGGCAAGCGCCCTACCCCATCCCATCCCCACCCCATCCTGCCCCAGCACCACCCTGCATCCCTGCCCCATCCCAACCACAGCACTCTTTTTCCCTCTAGTATTTTCCTGGCACTTCCTGTATGATTATTCTTCCAAATAACTCTTAAATTGCTTGTTCAAGTTACTCAAAAACATTTTTGGAATTTTGACTTGGATTACTTGATTTTATAGATGATTTTGGTGAGAATTTACATTTTTGCAGTCATGAAGCTTCTGATCCAATACTCCATGTACTATCTTCCTTTAATTAAAATTGTTGTCCCCAGGATGGAGAGATAGTTTAGTGGTTAAGGCATTTGCCTGCAAAGCAGAAGGATCCAAGTTTGATTCCCCAGCACCCATACAAAGCCAGATGCACAAGGCGGCAAATGTGTCTGGAGTTCCTTTGCAGTGGTTGGAGATCCTGGCATGCCCACTCTTTCTCTCTGTCTGCCTCTTTCTTTCACTCTCTCTCAAATAAATAAATAAAAAATAAAATATATTAAAAACTGTTTTCCATGTCCTTTTGTAGAGTGACAAAGCTATTGACACATCAGTCTTGTCCAGTTTGGGCTGTTTATACCTAGAGTATTTCATGTTAGTTTTTGTTGCATTTGTAGAGGGATGATACCCAGTCTTCCCTTTACATTTTCTATTAAAAAAAAAAGAAACAATTTTAAATAAAACAAAACACTGAGCTCCTATTTCCAGATTGTTTGGCATCTACAAACAGAGTATGCTCTTAGGGTACTATCATTGTGGTATCACAGTATGTATCGTGAACTTGATTTATGAGGTACGACTGTTGAAGACTGTTAAGCAAACAGAACACACCAAATTGGTAATGTTAATGAATCTGATCTTCTAAGCTGGTTATTTGGGAGTTTACATATTTGGAGTAACAAGAGCAACAACTTTCTCTGACAACAAAGGCTGTTATCCTACAGCAAAGACTGCCTCCATGGAGAATGTGAGAAAGAGCAATAGCTTGCTAGGAGGACATTCTCTGAAAATGGAATTTCAAAAATGTGTTGCTATTATTGGAATAAATCATAATATCTTAACATGACTTATTCAAAGGGACACTTATTTTGAGTACAGATCTAGTCTGTAGCTAACAGCATTACCTTCTGCACACCCATTATGTTGTCAGGCGGCAGGGAGATGGCTGACAGGTTTTATGTTTTGTTGTTGTTATTGTTGTTTTAAAAAGAATCATCATTTAATCAGATTGTTTTTGTATTAAATAAGATTCAAGTTGCCCCAGGCAGTATGGATTGGCAGTGTTTCAGCTATTTGGGAAAATGGAATTTGCCAGCTTTCTAAGACCATTTAAAATAAACAAACACATTTCTTTTCATCCACATTATGGATTTAAAAAGCACGTGTGAACTAGCCTGGCATCTTAATTGGCATTTAAATGTTCCTATAGAAAACATGCTTCTTGGGCCTGTAGCTAAGTTGGTCAAGTGCTTGTCTAACATGTATGAAGCCCCAGGTTTGCTTCCCAGCACCATGTAAACCCAAGTATGGTGGCCCACTCTTATAATCCAAGCCCTTGGATTGTAGAAGCAAGAAGATCAGAAGTTCGAGGTCATCCTTGACTTCATATCGAGTTCAAGGCCAGCCTGGGCTATAGGAGACCCTGTCTCAAAAATGAAGGTGGGAAAGGGGCTTCTGAGTTCTTACAAATGACTTGAGGAGTAAGATGGATCACTGGTGGGAGAAACAAAGGTTTCTCTACATTATATATTCCCTGGAGATTAAAGATATAATTAATAGTCTCCAGTCCTTAAGCAATTTGTGACATCATTCATGGACTTCTCTTAAACTGTTCTGTTGTTCTTAGCACTAGGACTCAACCCTCAGGGCCTCCTTGATACTGGGCAAGTTCTGTACCATCTGAGCTAAAGGACCCTAACCCAAACTATTCTTAAATTTATTGATTTTTTTGTTTATGTGGTTTCTTGGGATAAGATTTATTATATGGTAACAAGTGTTTATATTCTTTTTTCCTTTGGTTGTGGAGATATCTTTGTCCAGGTGGAAATCCTGTGTGTGATTGGTCAGGTTAAGCATCTGTCATTGTAAAACTTCATCTTCAAGGCACAATGGAGAGATGTGCCCACTCCAGCCCAGAGCCAGTATCTGGCCAGTGTGCTGTAGTTTTCTACAGTCACAGCCATGGCCAGGTATACAGCTGCACTACTGATCCAGGCCTCATGCTCAGGGCTCCCTGTTAGGAGCTTCTGCTAAGACATCTCCCCCACTTCTGTACTATTCAAGTCAGCCTTCCTCTCTCCCTCTTCTCTAGCCCCAGAAGTCTATAAGATAAGCCTTTATCTTTCTAGACTCCTTGATCACCTCTCCAGCTGCTCTAGGTCCACTTGATCTTTGCCTTGTGCTGTTCATTAGAGGGGAATGGACCGCAAGGCTGTCACCTCTTCCTGCTTCCTGCTCGCACTGTTGTTTGACTTGCCTTAATTGATGGCATCAATATCCAATTACTTGAAATGAATAGTAGGGATTATTCATTAAATTTATTATGGATATTTTTAAAACTCTTCAAGCTTTAAGAGGTGACCATTAAAAATGTTCCAGAACTCACTGAATAATAATTTTGCTTTACATTTTTGAGGCTGCATGTACTTGTCATTTTCTTTGTAGGATGTTTGTGACTTAAGAACCTCCTCCATTTTACCCATGAACCTGCAGGATTAAGAAAAGTAAGTGGCTTTTCAAAAAATCAGAATCAGAGGTCGCTGAACTAGGAGTTGAATTTAGCATTGATCCTTTTCTCAGCGTAGCACCTTTTCTGCCCACACCCCACTCTGTTGACCTCCTTAGTTGAGATTGTTAGTGGAAGACCCTATGATGTGCATGGAACTCTCTGGAAACTGTCAGGAGAGACAAATTAATGAAAATAATAGTGTCAAATACTTACCATGAGCCCTGCACTGGGCACGTAACATTCTACAAGCTTCCTGGATGCTGACATAATCTTGTTGACCACATTTTAGTGAGGGAATTAAAATGAGCAAAGAAAAATAAATAAATAAAATGAGCAAAGAATCATGTCAGTGTTGTCAAACTCAGATACCAGCAGTAGATTCTGGACCTGGTTCCACCCAGACCCTTCTATTCTTCCTGAAATTGTTTCCAAGGAGCATTTCTACTAAGGAAAAGGAAGGGTGGAATTCTCTCGAACATCATCTTCTTAAACTGTTTTTCCCAATGTTCAAAAATAGTTATTTTTCAAGGGGAAAAATGCTCAGAGCCCAGGGTTGACTTAAAATGTTTTTACTGTGTTGTGAACACAAATCTAGGTATAAGGTTTTATGCATAGAACACCTATTCAACTATAAAATCAACATAAATACAAACACAACCACAAAACCAATAAAGCTCAAGCTAACAGTGTTACGATGTGACTGCTGTTCTTGTACAGAAGCTCCATTGCAGAGCTCATTATAAACACAGTGATGGTCATCACCACGCAGGTTCTCCTGCCTTCAGCCCATCTGTGCTGTGGTGTGCTGTGTGTCTGCTCAATTCCCTTCTACTTTCCTCTGCTCAGAACACTGCAGAGTCTATCACAGCGGGCTGTATGCTCAGATGCTTCATTCACATATCACATCTGTGCCGTGCGTTGCCACCAAGACCATAAATGCAAACACAGCACTGAAACCAAGCGGCAGTTACACATGTGCTCCTGTTGATTCCACTTTCAGATGATTATCATAATCAAACCCAAGTTTAGAAACTGCCATAGGACCTTTGTTTAACAAACCCCGTTTCAGGAGCTAGGCCCAGTGGAGGCACCTTACAGCCTTGGGAGTCCATGTTTCAGCTTTTATTAATGCCAGAAGATTTCTCATTTTCATAGGTGTTTGTGGCTTTGTGATTTTAGCCTTATTGTAAGAATCTCTCATTTGAACAGTATCTCCTTCTCATTGTTAGTGTTACTGTTTTTGTTACTAGGAGACACAGGTTAACAAATGAAGAAGGCCTAATTGCAGCACAGTATCTCTTAGCTGTTTCTTTCCCCTTGTTTCTGTTAAAGGCAGACTTCAGCCATATCAAGTCCATCAGCTAATCCTTTCTGCTCTCCTTTCCCCTCATTATTTTTATTTTCTTACTTATTTTGCAGTGCTGGGAAATGAACCCAGGACCTCGTGATACTGATTAAGTGCGTTATCATTGAGCTATATCTTCAGCCCTTATTATTATTATTATTTTTATTATTATTATTATTATTTGTCTAGTCAGCATTGGCTTATTTCATGGTCACCAGTTATATTTTCCCTTAATTACACCTAAATCAGCATTACTTTCTGTACTATGAACTCTGACAGACTTAAACCACTTCAAATCAAATGTTTTGCCCCCAAACCTGCCAGGTAGTAGATGAAATTAAGAACTACCTCATTAATTAGTCATGGTGGCTTATACTTATAATCCCAGTACTCAGGAAGATGAGGCAAGAGGATTGTGAGTTCAAGGCCAACCTGAACTACATCTCAAAAGAGAAGGGAGTGGGAGAGAAAAGAAGAAAGGAAAGGAAAGAAATAGAAAGAATTGCTTTATCGGGCCATTTTTGGTTACAGATATAACAGAAAACTCATTGATTTAAATAATTACTGGCATAGCTTGGTTCAATAACTGAAGAAAAATATGTGAGACAGATTCAAGTAAAACTTAATCAAACTGCTTAACAAGGGCTGTAGCTTCCCTTTCCATCCTCAGTTTCCCTTTGTTATAATTGGCTTCAGCCTGAATTTTTATCAGTGCTACACCAAGGCCAAGCCCATTCAAGGCCCCAAGATTCTTTTTCTTACAGACTGTACTATGTCCCCCTATCATGCATCTATGTTGAAACCCCAATAGAATTGATTGGTTTCCTTAAGAAGGAGAGCCTCTGGGCTGGGAAGATTGGCTTAGCAGCTAAAGGCGCATGTTTTCGAAGGCAGCTGGCCCAGAGTCTGTTCCCAAGCCACCCATGGAAGCCAGATACAAAAAATAGTATAAGTACCTGGTGTTTATTTATGGTGGCAAGAGGCCCTGGTACACGTGTACGTACACAGGTGCACACACACAAGTGCAGATAAGTAATTTTAAGAGAGTGAAAGAGATGCAGCCATATCAGCTAAGGGAAAGAGCCCTCACCATCTTAGACTTCTGGCCTCCAGACTTGTAAGGAAATTGATTTTTTCTATTTAAGCTATCCTGTTAATTTTATTATGTTAACCTGAGTTGACTAATACAACTTTCAAGTGTGTTGTCTGTCTTTAGGTTTCTCTTGGCTCTAACAGTTTTTGTGTTTCCTTGTTTGCATTATTTTTCTTTTTCTTTTTTTGTTTTTAAGTTAGGGTCTCACTCTAGCCCAGGCTGACCTGGAATTCACTATGTAGTTCCAGGGTGGCCTTGAACTCACAGTGATCCTCCTACCTCTGCCTCTCAAGCACTGGGATTAAAGGCATGCACTACCATACCTGGCAGTTTCCTTGTTTTTGATGACCTTGACAGTTCTGAGAATTCCTCATTACTCTATAAAATGTCTCTAAGGTATTTTCTTATTATTGTGACCAAATTCCTGACAAGAAGCCACTTTGTGGAGAAAGGATTGATTTTGGTTCACAGTTTGAGGGATGCAATCCATCATGGCAGGGAAGGCATGGTGATGGTAGCATGAAGCAGCTGGTCACATTGCGTCTGTAACAGGAGACAGGAAATTGAATGCTGGTATTCTTCAGCCTTTCCTGTTCCTTTCCCTTTATTCATTCTGGGCACCCAGTCCATGGAATGGTGCTGCCTATATACAGAGTTGGTCTTCCCTCTGCAGTTCAACTTCAGTGGAAACTCCCTCACAGACCTGCCCAGAGGTTTATCTCCTAGGTGATTCCAAAGCCAATCAAGTTGACAATGAAGATTAGTGATCATAAGTCCACCTTCTGTCAACTTGATACCCCAACTCATTACTTAATCATAATAGTCCATCCCTTGTCATCAGAGGCCCATGGCACCTCATAGTACAAAATGCATTTAGTTCATCTAAAAGAATCCCTGTGGTAGTTTGAATGTAAAGTGTCCCCCTAAGCTTCATTTGTTTGCAATTGAGCCTCATACAAATTCCTGTGAACCACATGGTCAGGCTGATCACTTGTTAGTACCGATTTTCTGTATTAATTATTTTTCTCGTTGCTATGAAAAAATGTGACAAAAGCAATTTAAGGAAAGATTTATTGTGGCTTATGATTTGAGCAGTACAGTCCATCACGGCTGGGATGGCCGATCACATTGTGCCTGCAATTAGGAAGCAGAGAGGGATGAATGCAGGTGCTCTCTAGAGGCTCTTCTACTTCTTTCCCCGTTATTCAGTCTGGACACCCAGTCTATAGAGCAGTGCATCCCACATTCCTTGTTTGTTTTCCCTCGTCAGTTAAACCTCTGAACGCCTTCACAGACAAGCCCAGAGATGTGTCTTGTAGGCAATTCCAAATCCAGTTTCAAGTTGGCAGTAAAGATTAACTATTGCAATGTATACATACCAACCCATCTATATAAACACATCTATAGGTGTTTTTATGTTACATCTGAATTTATATTGAACTAAAATGAGCTCATGATTTTGACTTCAATTCTAGTATCATATGAACTGTGTGTACTTTCTCCCATTACTTGTCTCTAACCTCCCCACTCCAACCACAAGAAATTTGACTTTTGCCATATCATCCATAAAGGTTGTTAGCATCTTTTTATAAATTATTATTAAATTTTTTGTTTATTTACATGTGTGTATGCATGAGAGAAAGAGAGAGAAAGGAGAGAGGAGAGAGGAATGGGGATGCCAGGGCCTTCCGCTACTGCATACGAAATCAGAAACGTTTACCACTTTGTGCATCTGTCTTTACATGGGTACTGGGGAGTTGAACCCAGGCCAGTAGGCTTTGTAAGAAAGTACCTTTAACCACTGAGCCATCTCTCCAGCCCCCAATTAAAAAAATTCTCTGAATACCCTATAGGCCTTCATACTTACTTTTCTTTTATTCTATGCCTGAAATGCCCAATTTTTAAGCTTAATCTCCTTTCAATATTCTTACTCATTATTTTATACCCAACACAAATATTACCTCTACCAAGACGTTCTCTGAGATGCTGAAAGTAGCCTCAATCATTCATTCTTCTGAGCTCTAAAATTACATTATATTGGGCTGGAGAGATGGCTCAGCGGTTAAGGCACTTGCTTCCAGTGCCTAAGGCCCCGAGTTCAATTCCCCAGGACCCACATAAGCCAGACCCACAAGGTTGTGGCCCTGGTTCTCTCTCTCTCTGCTTGAAAATGAATAAATAAAATATTTTAAAAAATAAATAAAATTACATTATATTGCCATGACTACACATTGCTTTTTTTTAACCTCATATTGTCTGTAATTCTATAGAATTCTTCTTTTGTTTATTTTTTTCATATTGTCTCATTATAGCCTAGGCTCACCTGGATCTCACTGTACATCTCAGGCTGACCTCAGACTTGAAAGCCTTTTGCTTTATCCTGATGAGTGCTGAGATTACTGACATGAGCCACCATGCCTGGCAGTTATAGTTCTTCAAAGTAGAACTGACAAAGTACTTTACCGTCTGCCTGCCTAAGTCTGATGTTCAAATTTTTTGGAGTATGTTCATTTGGATATTTTTACTCATTGATGATGTAGTTTGAGTTTCTAATATAATTTTTTATTCATTAAGTCTTCAAAAATTATGACAGTAAATATTGCATAAGGGTACAAGCGTCTTCTGTTATTTAGTATGCCTAAAGATAGAGAGATCTACAGTGGATAGGAAATCAAATATCTCAGTAAAGGCAGAACTGCGTTAATTTTATCCGTGTGGGCTTTTTAATCACACTTGTAATGACCAACAATACATGAGGCATAAATATGACAATACCATTTATCAGCCCACCAATTGGTTAACACCTCAAAATGTTACTATACCAAAGACATAAATGAACTGGCAGCTGGATTGGTTAAAACCAGTTTTATTCTGGTGTAGTGTAATGCGCATGGAGGCAACTCCCAGGGTGATTAGAATAGTTAAGCCTTCAGATATTTTGGATGGAGATGAATTTAGGCTGGGATTTCATGATTTTCCTAAGGGAATTTTGTGAATCCCAGTAGCCTCTCTGCGTGAAGCAGTGTGAGGTGTGTCCACCTCTCAGTTCAGCCCCCGGAGAGCAAACAGCGAGCATAAGATTCCCATTTCAGAGCTGCGGGACAACTGACGTCATAGTGTGATCAAAGTGCTCTGCAAGTACTTACTGTAATTATTGTTGTTGTTCTGTTTTTGCTAATAACCTTATTTATACACTGAAATTATAGTCATGTAAAGAAAGATTAAAACAATATATGTGTTGTCTGAGCTGTTTACCTCACAGATGGTCACCCTCAGAGTTCTCTGAAATTGCCAGGGTTAATTGAAGCTTCAGTTTTCACCACAGTGCAGTTGATACTTAAGTGTTTCTTACCTGTTGGCTTCCACTCTCCAAAAATGGTATAACAATATCACTTTAATTTGTTCTCATTAATGCTAGTCTCTCTGGTAATGTTTAGAGCAGCTTTATCGAGATGGTGTTTGTTCCTCTGACTGAAACCTTTGTACTAGCTTCCAGCTGAGAACAAAAGCTAAACAGTTACAAAGGTAAAAACATGAGTGTCTTAGTAATTTGTTTATTTAAAAGAGTCTCAGAACCCAGGAAACACTGAAGAGGAGTTAACTTTTAAATGGTGAGCAGGCATTTAGCATATGATTAACAAGTGAGAGAACTGGGAATCATTCCCAGGGAGTCTTACAAAGAGCTTTTGCATCCCAGATAATCATAGCTCCACACAAACAGTATTACCGCTTCATTGATGCTTCTGTACTAGTACTGATGTTCTAATAAAAGTCAATTTAGGATCAGGCTTAAGCCTTAACTCCTAAGCAGTGTAGAAGCTGAAGAAACTGGATGTTAAAACATTATTTTCCTGATGCAGGCTGCCTGTATCTTAGGTTTGAGTACTGCAAAGAAAATAACTGCTTTACTCTTCTGGGACCTTGGGACTCCCAGTGGCTTGCTTACTAGTTGATGAAGGCCCAAGAGAAAATACAGATGGGAGGAGAGAAGGAATTCTCCACTCCTTAAATCAGTTGCAACAAATTAGCAACCCAGTAAAAACTAGGAATCAGTAATGAGATCCTTGTGGTATATGTAAGCATACAAAAGTAGTGGGCACATGTGTGAATTATATGTATGTGAATCACAATTCATTAATAAAAGGGAATGGAAGGAGGAAGAGAGGGAAGAAAGATTGGAGGAAGAAAGGAAGGAGAGGAGGGTAGGGAGGTAGAACACAGCCTTTTTAGTTAGACTACTTGCTTTAGTATCAAGGCGATTTTTAGTTGAAGGATGTCTGGCTGTATTTCATTTATGCTACTCCAGTACTGAGCAGAGTTAGTTTCCTTTGTCTTTTACAGTTTTTTTTCTTAAATATATATTTATTGTCCATAATGAGTTACATTATTCAGTGGGCAAACAATGAGTTGTTATCCCCAATTCCCCAATGCCCCCCTCCCCATCCCCAATCATCTGGATATCCTCCTCCGTGGGCCATCTGGATCAGTCCTTGTGGCAGGGGACCCTGGATAGCCTAGTACTCAGCCAGGTCCTCCTGGCCCAAGTGTGTTGATACTGAAGGGTGCCATGCCTCTGGATAGTCTCCCCCACCACGGCTCTTACAATCTTTCCGCCCCCTCTTTCGCATAGGTCCCTGAGTCGTGCTGGATGAGTATTAAGGCTGCTTTAAGATCGTGAGTTTAGGGGTCTTTGTGCCGAAGATCCTTGGTTTCTGTCTCACTGGCTTATCCTGTGTAGATTAAATGTCTGTGGCTGTGGGTCCCTCGTTCCTCCCGTCCTCTGCTGGATTCCATATGGATCCTCCATGTTATGACTGTGGTGGCTCCTCTCTTGCCAGAATCTCAGGTATCGGCCTACGGTCGGTTGGTAGGGTTAGATGGGTCCCAGCTCTCTCGCTGCATCCTGAAAAATACAAGCACAATCTCCATCGGAGAGTGTGATCAGTGTAGGTTAACAAATATACACATTTCTGGATTCCCTAGATTCTATTTTTAGTAGCCTCCCCATCAATTGCTCCCACAGTGCATCTTGTCTCAAGAGCCCAAGAGTACGGGATCCGGTAATTATCGCCCTGAATCCCAAGTTCCAGACAAGGGATCCCCCTCACTAAGTGGAAAATTGGCTGAATTTGAAAGCTGTTGATTGTCTCCCCCACAGTTTTTTTTTTTCTAAAATAGTACTCCTTGATGGGAAAATGGAAGTTACATTTAGCTGTACTTAAAGCTATTTGAGGCCAGGCTAGGTTGTGCACATCTGTAATCCCAGCGCTTGGAAGTCTGAGGCAGGAAGATCACGGTCTGGACTACAGAGTGAGTTTAAGGACAAGCTGAGTAATTTAAAGAAGCCTGTCTCAAAAAGATTTACCACAAAAAGGGGGGGGGCGAGGAGAAAGGTGCTTGGATGGAAGCTTAGTGGTGTCTGGAGTTTGTTTGCAGTAGCAGGAGGCCCTGATGTGCCCATTGTTTCTCTTTCTCTCTCATAAATATTTTAAAAAAATAAGAAATGATGTGCATAGGTTCTATGCAAATATAATTCCATTTTATATAAACCATGTGAACATTTATGGGTTTGGATGTTCATTGGTTACTAGAACTAATCTCCATGGAGAGCAAGGAACACTACATAGTACATACATACCTTCTTAAAATTAAGATTTGCATGAAATATAAATTTCAATTGCTGCCCTACTTCCCAATGTTCTTTAATTTGCAAAGTATATGGTGATTTCCTGTAACTAAAGTCCTCTTTTTCAATAAAACATACATAAAACTTACTACTCAACAAAAAATAAAATTTGCAGGGTCTGTTGAGAGTGCCTACCATGCAAGCATGAGTATCTGAGTTCAGATTCCCAGTATGTGTGAAAACCAGGTGTGATAGTACACCTTGTGATCCTAGCACAGAAGAGGCAGAAGACAGGGAATCCCTGGGGCCGGCTAGCTGGCTAGTCTAGCTGTATCAGGTGAGTTCCAGGTTCACAGAGAGACAGCTGATATTGACCTCTGTCCTTTACATGTACATTTCACACACGGGCATGCACTTTGTTGTAGTTAACTTCTCTCATTGCTGCACAGAAAGAGCTCAACCAAAAGTGGCTGATGGGAGGAACAAGTTTATTTTGGCTTACAGACTTGAGGGAAGACTCCATCAAGGCAGGGAAAACAATGGTATGAGCAGAGGGTGGACATCACCTCCTGGCCAACATCAGGTGGGCAATGGCATCAGGAGAGTGTGTCAGACACTGGCAAGGGGAAGCTGGCTATCACCCCCATAAGCCCACCCCAGCAACACACAAGGTTCTGATACCCAAACTGCCATCAGTTGGGGATTGAGCATTCAGAACATATTCATTTGTGGGGGATACCTGGATCAAACCATCATATGCTTCACACATACAAACACTGTGCACACACAAACCCATGTATACTACACAGACTCAAAACTTACAATTATTTAAGAAGTATGTTTTCACTGGGACTGTAGCTCAGTGGTAGAATGCTTGCCTGACATATGCAGGACCCTGAGTTTGATTCTTAATATCACAAAAAGAAAACATTAAGAAGTGGTTTTTTTTTCATATGTATTCCATACAGTTTACCTGTCCCTGTGTATTATACCATACTTTGTTGGTATGGCTAGGCAGTTGTGTGAATTATTGTGAAATGGGGTCTATTTTAGAAGGCAAAGCATTTAGCAAAAATTGTGAGTTGGGGGCAAAGAACCATTCCCTACCAAGTGTCCTTCTGATGAAAGCTTTTCTTTTTGCTACTGTGTTTACTGTGGTGACCATGGTGATTGGCCCTGATATCTGGTGAATATCAAAACCATCTACTCTTTGGCTCACCATACTGTATACTGAATCCAAGTCCTTTTATACATTTGTTCTTTTTCTTGCATGCTGAAATAGTCAGATAGCCTGCCTTCACCCAGAGCTGGCAGGAAGCCCATCAAATCGTGATAGACTTCTGTGTACTTGATAGCATAGCAGATGCTATCGATAATGACATTGTCAATCTGATACTTGTATGCTTATTGACTCCTTTTTGACTGGCTGAAGCAGTCACTGTTCATGACGAGTCTGGGTGTCAAGCTCTGAAAGGGCCCCAACGTTGTTTTCTCCCCATTCATTTCATTTTGGCCTTTAGAGGATTCGAGAGGCAGGGCTACTGCAGAATGATGAGCTGAAAGTGGAAACCTATGACAGAGGAAGTAAAAGAAGCACCATCTGATTATTACATGGGCTAGAATCTGATGTGGTAGGATTTGTTTGAGCCAAGTGAAGGGTTACAAAAAGTAAATAAAGCTCAAAACACAGATGTAGGATTTGAGGATTTTTGTTGTGTTGTTTCTCTGCTCTGAACTGGAGTAACACAAGCTAAACAAATTCATGTCACTTAACACCGGGGATGCGTTCTGAGAAACATGTCATTGGGCGATTCTGTAATTGTGTGCATATTCTAGAGTGTGCATTACACAAATGTAGATAGTCTAGCCTAGCGAAAACATAAGCTGTATGATGTAGCCTATGATTCCTAGACTGTAACCCTCTATAGAACATACAAATACCATGGCAATTGTAACAGAGCAGTCTTTGTTTATCTAACCATAGGGTAAGTATGGTAAAGTTATACTAGGTGATGGGAGTTTTTTCCACTGTAATCTTCCCCTCCATAATAATCTTATAGAATTACCATAATATATGCAGTTGCCTTTAGCTAAAACATTGCTATTTAGCTCATGACTGTACCAGCCTTAGGAATTAAAAGTATATCAAGAGATGCCTAGAAAACTCTTATTCAGACCTTCCCTTCTTAGATAGCCTCCAGTTTTCTTCCTAATAGATTCTGTATAATCTGAAAATCTAATGGAAAGCATTGAGTCTATAGGAAAACTGCAATGTAACAATGTGGCCAATATTTAAACCTATATTTCACAAAACTTACATTACTTATCTCACTATGCAAGCCTCATAAAACAAGGTGGGTGGTGTTTTCTCTTGTGCTGTAGGGCTGTGTACAGTTGATTTTTTTTTTTCTTAAAGGTTTGATATTAGCTAGTTAGTGCATCTGGGCCCATAGCTTTCTTTTTGGGAAACTTGTTTGCTTTTTATAGTGGTAAAATATATATAACATGGGGCTGGGGAGGTTGCTTCTTGGATAAACACTGGCTGGTAAACATTTAATTCAGTTCTCCCCTTCTCGCAGCTACCACTCTGCTTCTGTCACTAGAAATTTGACTACTCTAGGAACCTTATGTAAGAGCAACAGCATAGTATTTGTGTTTTCGTGACTGGTCTAGGCCACTTTGCATATTGTTTTAAGATTATTTTCCCCTATGTTGTAGCCTATGTCAAAATGTTTCTTTTAATGCTGAATACTACTTTTTTGTTGTTGGTGTGTATGTGTGTGTGTTTGTGCACATATGTATGCAAATGTGCACATCCCATGTGCACACATGCAGATGCCAGAGGAGGATGTCAGGTATCCAGTTCTGTTGTTCTTCCACCTTATTTCCCTGAGACAGGGTCTCTCACTGAACCAGGAACTCATGGTTCTTCAGTTGATCTGGCTGACCAGGGCGATTCTCCGTCTTTGCTCCCTTAGTGCAGGGATAACTGAACTGGTGTGTGCACCCATGCCCTGCTTTTTATGTGGGTGCTAGGGATCGAACTTAGGTCCTCATGCTTGTGCCACAAGTGCTCTTAGCTGCTGAGCCATCTTCCTAGCTCCTGAATATTTCATAGTAAATATATCACGTATCATGTTTTGTTTATTTACTCCAAAAAGCCTCTGCCCCTGGCATACCACCACCTTTGTTTTACACAACACTGCTGTGAATATGTATGTACAAGCATCTCCTCAGGTTCTATGTGACCATTTATTTTGAATTTATACTCAAAAATGGAACCACTGGATCATATAGTCACTCTGTGTTTAATTTTTAGGAGGTTAACTATACTGTTTTTCACCTTTGACATTTTGTCATCAATGTATAAGGACTTCAGTTTCTTCACATCTTTGCCAACACTTGTATTTTCAGGTTTTTTCTTTATATATATATGTATATTATGTAATTACATATAAATATTAGATATACATAAATATACATTAGTTATCCTTGTGAATATGATTTATTTTAAGTTATAGACTTATCTAATAAATTTAGGGATGCTTGGATTTTTCTCTTGTGTTGTTTTGGAAAGTTACTATTGGTAAGGTTTTCAAGGCATTTTTCTCATAAATAAATGAATAAAATTGTCCATACATCCTCTTAGTTTTTTCAATAGCTATCAAGCTTATGTTGGCATCCACTTTCACTCCTATGGTTGGAAAGTTGTGTTTCCTTAAATACAAATGTTTAAAATCAGTATTGGCAGAATTTTATTATTTTGTGAATCCTTTCAAAGAACCAGCTTTTAACTTTGATTTTCCCTGTTTTGTCCATTTTCTATTTTAGTGCTTTCACCTTTTTAAAATTTCCTTCCTTTTACTTACTTTGGGTCTCATTTATTCTTGTTTTTCTAGCTTAAGACAGGAGCTGAGGTGATTGATTTGCGAAATTTCTTTTAAAACAGAGACTTTTTTATTTGTTTGGCTGTTTGTTTATTTGAGACAGGGTCTCATATAGCCCTGCTGGCCTTAAACTTGCTATGGGCTGAGGATGACTTTGAACTCCTGATCCTCTCAAGTGCTGGAATTATAAGTGTGCATCACTGTGTCTAGTTAAACACACACACACACACAAAAAAAAAAAAAAAACCCACAAAGTTGGGTAGTGCAAGCCTGCAATCCCAGCTACTTAGGAAATTGAGGCAGGAACATTGCAAGTTCAAGGCCTGCCTGGGTTACAGAACCTAGGTGACTTAGCAAGACCCTGTCTCAAAACAAAAAGTAAAACATGGACTGAGGAGATAGTTCAGTGGGTTAGTGCTCATCTATCCTGCATGCAGCCCTGAGTTCAGTCCCTAGTACCACACACAAAAGATGTAGTTGAGCTGAGTTGATGGTACTCATCTATAATGCTAGCACTAGGAGGCAGAGCAGCTTGGGATACATAGTGTGACCCTGTGTCAGAAACAAACACAAACATTTAGTCTTTGGCTTACAGGTTATTTGAAAGTATTTTGTTGCTCAATTTCTAAATATTTGAATTTTTTGTCTAGGTGTTTTATCATTATTATAAGGTTGGACAAAGGCAAGGAATAACATTACACTGCCTATAAAAGGAATACATTACATGTTACCACATGTACAAATAAATTGAAATTAAAAAAAAGATTTACTATATATGTTGCATTAGATACCTGGTACAGTAGGTCAGTATTCAAGAATTAGACTTCAAGAAAATGATTATTGCTGGAGGTAAGGAGAAACATTTATTGGTAAGAGATAATTCATCAAAAAATTAACAGGAATACTTTCATAGTCAGCAAGCATACTATATATGATCTCAGTACTTGGGAATTTATTTAGATGGTTTATAGCCAGCATACATGGCCTGCCTTAATGGGTGTTTCATTTTCACTTGAGGAGAATGCTTCCTGTAAATCTCATATAGGTCATATTGATGATGTTAAAGTTTTCTGTATCCCATTGACTTTTTGCTAGCTTGTTGCTGATTGTCATTCTATTTACTGCTGAGAAAAGGCTGTTAACAAATTGCCAGTGTTGCTGTGATTTTTGTTAATGTCTAATTTTAGAAAGTTCTGCTTTTGCTTTCTGTATCTTGAAGCTTTGTTTTTGGTGGATGCACATTTGGGTCTGCTGCATTCTGTTCTTGAACTGGCTTATCAGTATTTATAAAAATATTTTTACTGATTGATTTGAGACAGACACAGGGAGAGAGGGAGTGAGTATGGGTGTACCAGGACCTCCTGCAGCTGCTAATGAATTCCAAGTACATGTGTCACTCATGGATCTGGCTTTACATGTCTACTAGGGAATGGAACCAGGAGATCAGGCTTTGTAAACAAGTGATTTTAAATGCTGAGCTGTCTCTCTAGTGGCTCATCAGTATTAAATGCCCCTCTTTTTTATTTGTTGTTGATTTTTGTTTTTTTGAGTTAAGGTCTGGCTGTAGCCCAGGCTGACCTAGAATTTACTATGTAAATTCAAGGTGGCCTAGAACTCATGTTAAAAGGCCCTCTTTATCTCTGTAGCAGTCTTGTGCTTAGAGTCTACTCTATTAATAGAACTCCACTAATGTTATCATGCAGTGCTTGCATGTCATATCGTTTTAAAATTTACATATATTTGTACTTTTATATTTAAGGTGCTTCTGTTATAGACAGCAAAGTCTTAGGTCTAAATTAGTGGCCTGTGCCTTTTAATTTAAATGGCTGTTTGATATAATTATGCATATGGTTGAATTTAAATATGCCATCTTGGTATTTGTTGTCTGTTTATTCTGTTTTTCATTCCTCTGTTTTTCCTTTCTTGTCTTCCTTAGGATGAATGGAATATCTTAAACTATACCTCTTCATGATTGAAAATAAAGATAAAAGCACTACTTATCCATACTCTTTCATAAACTTATATTCAAGCCAGGGAGGGCATAGGGCAATGGGCATGGTAGCCCAGGCCTGTAATACCAGTACTCGGGATGCTGAGGCAAGAGGATGACAAATTCCAGCCTGGGCTACATAGCAAATTGAAGGCCAGCCTGGGATGTATAGTAAGACTTTGTCGGAAAAAGAGACAGAGCAACAGATAAGCAAACCAACAATAAGTAGGGGGTACATAAGAGGCATGGGCCACTCTGTGGCAGAAACCCACTGTCTGCACCAGGACTCCACTGGGGCTGCTCCTGACCTTCTTTCCTTTTCCAGTCACAAAGGGGAGTCCTGACCTGGCCCACCTTAAGTTAGCGCCGTAGCTGTAACATAAATGAACATCTTTGCAAGCTGCTGTTGTCAGTGAACTATAGTCAGCTTCCTGTGTATTGTCACACTGTCACCTTCTTTCTCACTGCAAGGCTAGTGGGAACCACCCTGGAAAAGATGAAGTCAATCCCTCCTAATTAACTTAATGTCAGTTAGATAAGTGTCATTTTTTAAAATTTATTGTCCATAATGAGTTACAACATTTAGTGGGCAAACAATGAGTTGTTATCCCCAATTCCCCGCTGCCCTCCCCTCCCCCCTCCACTGGATAACCTCCTCCATGGGTCAGTCCTTGTGACAGGGGACCATGGATAGCCTAGTATTCAGCCAGGTTCTCCTGGCCATGCCTCTGGATAATCTCCTCCATCACGGCTCTTACAATCTTTCCGCCCCCTCTTCCGCATAGTTCCCTGAGTCGTGGTGGATGAGTATTAATAGATAAGTGTCATTTTGATGTAGTCCGTCAAACAATTCACAAACAACTTGGTGCTGCCTCCAGAGGCTTACAGTTCAGTTAAGAAGGCACTTCCATGATTTTTTATGTATTTATATGATTTCTGTGTATTTTATTCCATTATTTATTTATGTAATAAGAAAGAAATAGCAATGCAGCACTATTACAGATAATGAAGAAATGGAATATAGATGTGACAGTGAGAGAAGAGCCTGCCTAAGGAGGGACAGTGCCACGTGCCATGGCCCTGGTTATACAGTGTCAATGTGCAGGCTAGCAGCCTGTGGGTACACACACACACACACACACACACACACACAGAGAGAGAGAGAGAGAGAGAGAGAGAGAGAGAGAGAGAGAGAGAGAGAGAGAGAGAGAGACTCTGACATTTGCTAGAATTTCCTAATAGTCTGGTTTTGCCTTTTTGTCCCTGACTGTCTGCAGAGGTTTTGGGTCGTTTATAGTGGGAGCAACTTTGCCTTTTTTCCTCTTGATTTTCTTTTTTCCTACATAGGTTGATATCACGTGATTATTTGAAGGATTGAAATTTCTTTTGGATTTGGCTCTCCTGGGTGGGAAACAGTTACATCATTTTACACTTTTGAGCGTGAATTGCCTATCTTTGTAGGTGTAATCAGTTTCTACTCTTCAGCATAAGAACATTTTCTGAATATATTCAGTGCGGAAAGATCTAAAAATAATCTTGCAGGTAGGGCTTTGTTAGTGTTGTGCTGAATACTGGCTAGTGAAAGAACAAAGACACATCAGGGTAAAGGTTGTGGTGGGCGGAGCTTTTCACTTCATCTGCACAAACAAGAAACAGGAGCATCTGCAGAAGCAGTGAGTCACTCGTGAATGGAACCATTACAGTCTTTTTGGTAAACCTTGTGCCCCCACCCCCGCCGCTTTTTAACCCCAAAAGGGAAAATCTTGAATTTTATGTTTAAAAGCACAATAAGATGTTTTTGACATTCTGAAGTTTATTTTAGAATTTACAGTCACAGCTCCTCGATTTTCAGTAAGGCACTAAAGGGTGTTCAGTGCCTTGCTTTTTTATGCCTAGTAGACCTCTGATGGCCCCTAATGCCTATTATGTACATATACTGCTTAGCATCTGTTTCTACCTGACAGGTTTCAGCATTCAGCTAGATGTGGTGATGAGCCACTTCATGCCACACAGGTTTACAGTGGATTCTTCCTGGGAAAGAAGCTCCTGGAGCTTCCTTGAAAGCTTTTCTATAAAGATTTTAAAGTTATATATTCACCAGTACATAGTTAAGATGGCATCATTTTTAAAATTTAGGTTTTCCCAGAAATGGGGATGGATTTGGGCTAGTCAACTGACAGTTCTCTTGAACTAAGATTAAAGCATATAAGTTTTGTACAGGAAACCTGTATGCAACTATATTACTAACTGTTCTTTATATATATATATATGTATATATATATATACATACATATAATATGCTAGGGGTGGTAGCACTATAGCTATACATATATATGCATATACATGAGAGTAAGACTTGCTAGGACCCATTATAGCATAATATTTATTTATATAATTTTCATATTATTTAACATAAAGAATGAAATTTAATATGTTTTTCTTAATTTTCCACTATATAGGTTTTGACTCCAGTGATCATGAAATATTCCCCAGAACTTTTACTTAGAATTCCCAAAGCAAAATAATAAAATTACGTTTTGTTTGTTTGGCTGTTTGATCCTGGTTTTTGCAGTACTGGGAGTTAAACCTAGAGAGTTGTGCGTACTAGGCAAGTCTACTACTGAGCTATATCTGAGTCCTTTATTTTTTCTGAGACAGGGTCTCTCAGAGTTCCCAAGCAGACCTTGAACTTTTTAAAAATTAATATCTTTATTATGAGTAAGTATATACATTGTGTTGTAGTCAATCTTCTCTGTTGCTGCACAGAAAGAACCCAAGCAAAAGCGGCTTGTTGAGGAATGGGTTTATTTGGCTTTACGGACTCCAGGAAAGACTGCATCATGGCAGGGAAAATGATGGCATGAGCAGAGGAGTGGACATCACCTCTGCCACAGCACTGCAAACAGTGGCAAGAAGGTGTGCCACACACTGGTAAGGGGAAGCTGGCTTATAACCCCCATAAGCCCGCCCCCAACAACACAGCTCCAGTGAGGTTCTAATATCCAAACTGCCATCAGCTGAGGATCTATGGATCAGAACACATTTATGTGTTTGTGGGGACACCTGCATCAAACCATGAAACATTGTGAAGGTGTCCCCATTTCCCTCCTCTCTGTCCCCTACCCACTGGGGTCCTTCCTCCCCATACTAGATCTGTCCATAGGTAAGTGGGTATGAACTGCACCAGAGGTAGCCAGGTTTTCTTTTTTTTTTTTTCCCCCTTAATGTGTTGTTGCTGAGGGGGACAATGTCTCTGGACATTCTCCCCGCCATGACTCTTACATTGTTTCCGCCCCCTCTTCTGCTCAGTTCCCTGAGTCATAGTGGGTGAGTTTTAAGTCTGCTTTATTGTTGAGATCTTAAATATCTCTGGGCCTTTGCCCTGGGTTGTGTTTGGTATCGTTGGTGCCTGTCTCCATTGACCTTTCATGGATTATCAGACTTGCTATAGTGATTGGTCTCCTGTTTGTTTTGCCACTTTCTCATACGTTTTATTTGGGCCATGTGTGAAGGCAAGGGGTGGTTTGTCTCCTGCCAGGATGTCAGGCATCATCCAATGTCTTTTTTATTTATTTATTTTATTTTATTTTATTTTTATTGTCCATAATGAGTTACATTGTTTAGTGGGCCAACAATGAGTTGTTATCCCCTCATCATCCAATGTCTTGTTGGTGGAATTGGGTTGTCCCCCGGCTCTCTCAATGCCTTCTGAAAAAATACAGAGTCTCCATTGGAGAGTGAGATCAATATAGGTTAAATGAGACAACATTGCTATTTTGGCTAGATTCTAATGGGTGTGGCCTTTCTGTAGCCCTCTGATAGTGGGAATTTCCCCTAGGAGCCCAGGTTCTTGGTCCCCATAAGATTTTGCCATGGATCCCAGTTCCAGTTAAGGGTTCCCTGTCACTGAGCAGATCTCTTAGTCAATCAGTAAGCCATTGATTACCCTCCTAGGTTTAGCACCACTATTGCACAGATGAGCACTTCTTGACTTGCTGATCTCTTCCATATAGCAGAGTGTTTTCTGCCTCAGCCTCCTGAGTAGCTGGAATTACAGTCCTGTACCATCAGGCTGAACTAAACTAAATTAAAAAAAACTGTCTTTAGTGCCCCAAAATTCAGATTCTAGGCCTATATGATTTGCCATGTTCTAAAAATTAAATAAGCAAGTATCCTACAAAGCAAACTGATCAAGAGTGTAGTGAAAACATTTCTTCTCCCTCTCTTCAGAGAAAGATGCTATCACGCCCATCTTTCACTTAAAAGTGCTTAGTTTCCACTGTTTAATTCCTTATTAACTAATAATTAATTATTTTTAACCTTGTAGGTGCTGTTTAGGATGAACGTAATTTGGAGATGTGTTTGTCGTCTACAACAAGGAAAGGTGCCACGCAGATGCCAAAGTGGTTGCCACCCTGTGGCTCCTCTAGGATCAAGGATTTTAACTGACCCAGACAAAGTTTTTGAACACAACATGTGGTAAGTTTTCATTTTTAAATCTGATATTAGGTATGTTTTTTAATTATCACCAGTAGTATTACTTCCACTTATAACCAAAAAAGGATTTTTTTAAAGCTAATGACCTAATTTAGGCTGTAGAAGTCTAAAAGCCAGGATAACCTAGCCTGACTTATGTGTGCCAGTTCTTTGCAAATGACATTGGGAAAGTAGACCTTCCCTAATGCACTTAACATTTTGGGAGTTCTCCCCTCCCTTTATGTCTGATCCTGATCTACCAGTGTGTCTCCTGGTGAGGGCTAGAATGAAGTAGGGCCCTCCTCCATAGCCTAGGATGACTCAGTCTCCTTAGTGGCTGGGGTGACAAAGTCCAGCACCCTTCCTGCCCCATAGACCCTTTCCTCTTTACAAGACTTTGTCAGTTGTGTGTTCAGTACCTGCTGCTTACTGAGCAACAGCGAGCATAGGAGCCTGACCTAGTCTATGCTCTGTTTAGAAAGAAAAATAGATATTTATGGAGAAAGCTAATAATTGCAACACATAGAATTGTTAAGGGCCCAGTGAATGTTACAGACGATGAACCACATTAAGAACTTAGTAATTTAAAACATCTTCTGCATGAACATCACTCTGAAGGGAAGCCCTTTATCCAGAAAGTAGTAGACCCCAACTCTTGTTACCTAGCCTCTAGTAAACACTAACCTGTGTTCTATCTCTGTGGATTTTACTGTTCTGGATATTTTGTATAAGTGGGAGCATACATTATGTAATTCTTTGTGTTTGGCTTCTTTCACATGGAACAATGGCTTGCAAGTTCATCTACCTTATAGCATTGTTATATTTCCTGCCTGTTGTTTATATACCACAACTGGCATATTCATTATTCTACTGAGGCACATTGAGCTGTTTATACTCTTTGGTTCATGTGACTACAGCTATGAATGTATGCACATTAATTATAGGGTTATATGATAATTTTATTTAAGTTTTGAATAGTTATCAAACTTCTACCCATAGAAGCTGGACTACTTTATTTATTTATTTTATTTTTTTATAAATATTTTATTCATTTTCAAGCAGAGAGAGAGAGAGAGAGCACCAGAGCCACCACCTTGTGGGTCTGGCATATGTGGGTCCTGGGGACTTGAACCCGGGGCCTTAGGCACTGGAGGCAAGTGCCTTAACCACTGAGCCATCTCTCCAGCCCATGGACTACTTTATATTGTGTTTGTAATCTTTTAATTATACTTACATCATTTTGGGAAAATATTGACCATAAGTGATACTTAAAATGCTTTTGAGCTATGGTATAGAGGTCTGTCAATATTGAGTAGCTTACATAATTACTTGAAGAAATCATTACTCATTCTACATTGGTCTTAGTTTAATTGTATGGAAACTTTTCCCTAAAATTTGTTAAGGAAGCAGTAAGAATATGTATGAATCAGCTGGGCACCTAGCATGACCCATAAGAAGCATAGTTTGCTTCATAGTGCAGTACATGGAGACATAATATGTGCACATATAAAAAAGAGGACCAGAGGTTGGAGCTCAGTTTTAAAGTGTTTTCTCTGTAAGCATGAGTTCAGATCCCCAGCACCAGTGTAAAAGCTGGTGCACCTGAAATCTCAGTGCTGGGGAAGTGGAGACAGGAGAATCCATGAGCATGTTGACCAACTAGTGTAGTCAAATCTATGACTACACTATGAATTCTGGATTCAGTGAGAGATCTTGTCTTAAAAAATAAGGTGGGAAGTAATTGGCATTGGCCTCTGGCCTCAGCACACACATGTGCATAGACATACCCACTCAAAACATAAAAATAAAATAAAAACAAGACCAGAAGCTTCATGTTCAGTTTTAACTATGAAATGTACACCCATCTTTTCCATTTTTTCCTATTCTGTTTTTTCCCTAAGTATTGTTTAAACTAACTCTTGCAGTTACCTTCTCATTGCTTGGACAAACACCTGACCAGAAGCAGCTGATAGGAAGAAAGTCTTTAGTTTGGCTTACAGTCTGTGGGAATGCTTCATGATGGCGGGGAAAGCATGGCATGATCAGAGGCTGGACATCACCATTGCCACAGCAGGCAGACAATCGCAACAGAAAAGTGAGCAGAATTCTGGCAATGTGGAGCTGGCTATAACACCCCTAAGCAGGCCTCCAACAACACACCTCATCCAGCAAGGCTCCACCTCCAAATTACCAACAGCTGAGGACCAAGTATACAAAACTCATGAGTTTTTTGGGGACATCTAATCCAAATCACCACACTAGATAAATTGATTTCATGACTCACTAAAGGGTTATGACCTTTAGTTTAAAAAAAAACAAAACAACATTCTCTGGAGACTAAGGTAAGACCTAGATATTACAACATGACTATATTATATTATGACCTTTAGTTTAAAAAAAAACAAAACAACATTCTCTGGAGACTAAGGTAAGACCTAGATATTACAACATGACTATATTATATAAGTCATTTAATAATAGACTGGTTCCAGGATCATAAGAGGGTTCAGATGTCAAGAATTCTTGGCATAATAACTTTTTATTATATAATTTTCCTTATGTAATAATTGTACTTATCATTTGATTCCATGACATGTTTATACTTAGGTCTTTATGACAGTTAATCTATAAATATTTTCTTTGGCTACCTCCAGCATAACTTATTTTGAGAGACAGTGGAGACTAGGCAAACTTAGCGGTTACTCAATCATAGGAAGTTACTCTTTCCATGGCTCAGTTTCTTCATCTGTGAGATGGGATAACAGTAAGACTTAACTCATAAGCTATTATGAGAATTAAATGATCACATCTAATGTAAGTTCTCTGTACATAGTAACTAAGCAATATACTATATAAGAATTAGCTATCTTATTCGTATTACTGTTTTATAATGTACACTTCAGTTGTGTGTGTGCATGGTTTATATATGATGTGTCTGAGTGTATGCGTGTTTATGTGTGTGAGTGAAGGCACATGTAACACAGCACGTTTTTGGAGGTCAGAGGACAACTTTCAGATCAGCACTCACCATCTACCTCTGGTTATTGTTTTGTCTTGAGCTTCTGGGAAATTCTTCTGTCTCTACTTTTCATCTTGCCATGAGCATGCTAGGATTACAGAAGCACAGCATGCTTCCCATTTCTTACATGTTATCTGACATTCCACACTCAGGTACTAAGGCTTGAACAGCAAGCACTTTACCACTGAGCCACCCCCAGCCCCACTTCAGTTATTTATATACTTATTTTTGCCTTCACTATTAGACTGTATGATTCTATAGAGAAGAGCTTATGGTAATTCCCTGTGTAAAGGGCAATCAATATATGTGAATATATATATATTAATATAGTGTCTGAACATGAACTTCAGAATTCAAAAGGTCTGAATTTAAATCCATTGTCTATCCCTGTCCAGTTATGGGAGCAAGTTCTTTCATGGGGCTCTTGTATGAGAAGAGTTAACACATGTAAAGCTCTTAATAGTAGTGAGTGCTCACTAAGAGTCATTGTTCCTATCAGGATTAGATGGAGCATTGAGATATATTCTCATGCATAAATAAACAATAAAGGATTGTGAAGGATCATAGCAAGCGATCAGTGAATACCATGCTACTTCAGAACAGGAAGCTATTCCCAAGATGGGGATGGAATTCAGGTAGAATTTAACCTGATCTTCAAAGCAACAGGAGTACTTGAAGAGTAAAGATTATTTGTTTTAGATAAGTGGTAGCATGAGCATCTGGATTTGGGAATAAATGCAAGAGATATATTCTAAAGCACTCAAATAGACCTGCTTAGTCCTAAGAGAGGTTTCATATTTTGAAATGGAATAAGTGATGTGATCAGTATTGAGGGCCTGGAGGTGAAGCTCAGTGGTAGAATGATTGCTTAGCAAGTGTGAAGCACTGGATCAATCTCCAGCACCACAATTGAAAAGAGGAAGTGCTTGGTAGAATTAATTTGCCTTTGTTGCTCAGGGTACTTAGTCATTATGGAATATAGAATGATATCTTTTATCCTCAACCCTTTAGTTAAAATATTGAAACATGCTCCAAACTTGGCAAGGTTCTGTGGAATATCAAAGAGATGACAAGAATGATTGCTGCTCTAGTCTATTTCATAGGCAAGACAGAGCCTTCCAGGTAAAGAAAATGGAATGAAACAGGAACACTGAGTATTCCTTAACCATCAACATGAGTAAGAATTGGTATAATCAAGCAAAACCGTACCAACAGCAATACAAAAAAGGCCCCAAACATAGAACACTAGTGACCCAGGAAGCTGTAGATCATGGATTCTCATGAGCCCACCTAAGTCCCTGAGAGCAGTCCAGGAATAAAAGGTCAGCTAGAAGGTTGTAAGGTTTCTTCTGAATACTCATCAGACAGCTGCAGTACAGGCCCAGAACGAGCCCTGGAAGATAAGTGGTCTCACCTGTTGCAAAAGGATTTGAGGTTTCTGCAAAGCAGGAAAGCCAGACAGCCCATCATTTTCATGGTTCGTGCTAAATTTAGGGAACTACATAAAGCCTGAGAAAACCCCATTTAGGAACAGGATATATCCCAACTAAGAAAGACCTAGCACAGGACTGAAATCAGCTTGGAAAAGGCCAATGGACAACTTTCTTCAAATGTCACACAGCCAGATTGATTTTTCACTGGTTGCTTCAGCTGTGCCAGCAAGTTTAACCCCAGAGAGGTCAAAGTGGAGTGCTGGAGATGCACAGTGGAGAAGTGAGTGCCTCATGTCCCCCTAAGGTCTGTCTCCCAAAAAAGTCACCAAGACAGCTGGTGACTGCAAAGAGCTAAGGATTCCAGTGATGTTGACCACTCTGAACAGGTGGTACCTGCTGTCTGGACCCTGACCACCAAAACCCTCAGAGAAGCATTCAGATGGGGGAGAGGGAAGGCAAACATTATGCACAGTGGAAAAAGTACTTTTAATGGCATTGTCAACCTTGTCTGCCACCAGATTTTAGCTAGGAGCTTCTTGGAACTGTTACAGACATTCCAGGGAAAGGCCGTGCATGAGCTGCAGTGACAAATGGTACAGTGGAATGCCCAGCTACTTAGGAGCCACAAAGAAAAGTATTCCAGTAAAAGATCGCTTGTCAAAGCAAGACAAAAAGCAGACTCGACTCTCCTAAGGCCTGCCTTGTTTCAGTGCGGTCTATCTGTAGCCTTCTTCTGCCCCTTCCTCCCCAAACTACAGAAAAATGAGAGCATACATTATGCCTAGCCTTTGAAATGGAGGGTACAGTGAAAGATAAAAAGGTCTGCGAAAAGTAACTGTGTCAAGGAAAATTTACCTGCAAATAAGAAAAACAAAAGGAGGGAGAAGAAGGCAAGTTGTCTGTGGATGAGTTTGCACTTGTCAGTTTTTTATTTACAATTTGCATTTTCTTTTTGTCTGGCCTTTTATACCCAGCATAATTATATTGAGGTTTATCTGTGTTGTTGCATTTATCAATAGTTTGTTCCTTTGTATGATAAAGGGTTATGATGAGAATATATTTTAAAAGTTCTCAAAATTCAGTAATAAAAAGCAAGCCAATAAAAATGAACCAGCTAGGCGTGGTGGTGCATCAAAGCACTCAGGAGGCCAGAGGTAGGAGGATCTCTGTGAATTTGAGGCCAACCTGAGACTATAGACTGAGTTCCATGTCAGCCTGGGCTAGAGTTTAACAGATCCTTTACCAAAGAAAATACCCAGATAGTAATTATGTTCAAGGCTTGGGGTGTCTGGGGAGGTGGCTCAGTGGGCAAAGCACTTGCTATTCAAGTGTGGTGACCTGAGTTTGAATCCCCAGAACCCACAGAAAGCTAGCTGCAGTAGTATGAGCATCGGTAATCCATCTCTCCTGCAGTGACATGGGATGCAGATACAGGACAATCCTGGAAGCTTACTGGCTAGCTAGCAAGCAACAGAGACCCTGCTTCAAGCAAGGAAGCACTTACTAAGATTTTTCAAAGATGTTAAATATAATTAGTCATTAGAGAAATGCAAATTAAATTTACAATGAAATACAACTTTACACTAATTAGAATAGCTAAAATTTAAAATACTAAGTATATTGGTGAAGATATGGAGGAACTAGAATTTTCTTACACTGCTGGTAGAATATGATGGTGTAATTACTCTGGAACATAGCTTGTAATTTCTTGAAAAGTTAAACATCTACTATTGATGTATACAACATGGACAAAATTTTAAAGTTATTATGATGAGTAAAAGGAGTTAGGAATAAAGAGTATAGTAATCTCTCCTTATCCATTTTGATTGCCTATGGTCAATGTGATCCAGACAAGAGAGAAAGAAAAAAAAGAGAGAGAGAGTGTGTGTGTACATTATAGGGTCTCTTGCAACTGCAATGACATCAGATACTTTGTGCCACTTTTATTTGCCTCTGGCTTTATGTGGTGCTGGGAATCCCAACCCAGGCCAGCAGGCTTTGCAAGCCACTGCCTTTCACCTGAGCCATTTCCCCATCCCTATTTTTGGTTTTTTGAAATAGGGTCTTACTGTGTAGACCAGACTAGTCTTGAACTCAGTATTTCCCTACCTCAAGCTCCCCAGTGATGAAATTAAAGACAATATACCACTATACCTGGCTAAAGGAGGGTTTTGTTTTTAGTTTTTTTAAATAGTGCTTAGAGATTGAAGCTAGGACCTCAAACCTGCTCAAGTGGTTGAGCACACCACTAACCCCAGCAACAATTCACAAGTTTGATATTATTGTTGCTTATCTCATATTATGCCTAACTTAAAAATATTTATTTGAAGAAAAGGGAGAAAGAAGCAGACAGAACAAGAGTGAATGTAGGTGCACCAGGGCATCCTGCCACTGCAAACGAACTCCAGATACATGACCCACTTTGTGCTTTACATGGGTACTGGGGAAATTGAGCCAACACTGTCAGGCTTTGCAAGCAAGTACTTTTCAATGCTGAGCCCTCTCTCCAGCCCTATTGTACCTAACTTGTTTTGTTTTTTGAGGTAGGGTCTTGCTCTAGCCCAACTTTTAAGTTAGGCTTTATCATAGGTATGTTTATATAGGAATGAAAGCATAGCAGACCTAGGTACAGTACTGCCCACAGTTCCAGGTATCCACTTGGGGGGGTTGTAGACCCCCTCCCAAAAAGAGCTATTGTACATACTGTAATTTCTTGTACTGGTCTTTAAAATGCAAATTAATCATTAGAGACAGGCAGTGGATCAGCAATTGCTGTTGGGTTGGAGCACTGGCGAGAAGGGAAGGACGTGGGAGGAAGGGATTTGAAAGGGCACAGGAGTCTTCTGAAGGTGGTGTATGCTCAGGATCTTGAATAGTGACAGGGCTACAGGTTGTCTACATCTCTTAGAACTTTACCAAATTGTACATCTTGAGTATGCATAGTTCACTGGGTTTCAGTTAGGCTTCAGAAACTGTTAAAATGTGGAAATGTTAAAATGCTTTGGAAAATAGTGTAACAGCTAGTAAAAATAAGAAATCTTGGGGGTTTTTTTGGGGGGGAGAGGGTTGAGGTAGGGTCTTGCTCTAGCCCAGGCTAACCTGAGATTTACTGTGAGTCTCAGGGTGGCCTCAAACTCACGGCAATCCTCCTACCTCTCTGTCTCCTGAGTACTGGAATTAAATGTGTGCACCACCATGCCTAGCTAAGAAATCTTTTTTTATATTTTATTTATTTTAGAGAGAGTGTGAGAAAGAAAGGGAGAGAGGGAAGGAGGGAAGGAGAGAGAGAAAGACAGAGAGAATGGGTGTGCCAGGGCTTCCAGCCACTACTAATGAACCCCAGACACATGTGCCACCTTGTACATCTGGCTTTACATGGGAACTGCGGAATCAAACTCTGGTCCTTAAGCTTTTCAGGCAAACCCCTTAATCACTGCCTGAAAAGCTTAAGGACCATTCTTTCTGTCTTTTTTCTATCTCTCTCTCTGCTTACAAATAAATAAATAAATAATATTTTTTTTAAAAAATCTTATTAAAATATTTACTTGCAAGAGGAGAGAGAGAGAGAATGTCAGGGCTTCTTGCCAATGCAAACGAACTCCAGATGCTTGCACCACTGTGTATCTGGCTTTATGTGGGCATTAGAGAATCAAACTCAGGCTGTCAGGCTTTACAAACAAGTGCCTTTAACCACCGAGCCATCTCTCCAGCCCAAAATAAGAAATCTTTGTGAACTGATATGAAGGGATGGTCATGATAAGTCATTAAACAAAAAGAACACATTGGGCTCAATTTTGTGAAGAATTTTCTTGTGCTACATATATAAAAATGCTGTTTTATGTACATAAAGAAAATTCTGAAAAGGTCTTATTATCCCAATAACAACAATTTATCTCATAGGTAGGAATGAAGATCAGAGGTAAGGTAGATATGAAACTATATATGTTTGTTTTGTTCTTGTGGGTTTTTTTATTGTTTGAGGCATAGTCTCACTATGTAGCATGGCCTAACCTCGTACCTACCTCATCTTCCCAAATTCTGAGATCCCAGGCATGAATTACTATGCCTGGAAAAACTTTTATATGCATTGGTATTTTTGAATTTTAAGAATGCCCCCTTACCTATACCTACCTTGCTATCTACCTGATAAATTATACACAATGCCTCAATATTTTGAATGCTATTTTCATCTTCATCTTTGTGTTTACATTCAACAACTCAGTGCCTAATGGGTAATATGGTTGCCAATACATGTTCAATTAGGGAGATAGAGGCTGCTTTCTTCCACAGGCTAGGGCCTCCATTCCATTATTTGTCGAGGTCGAGACATAGGTTCTTTCTGTGTTGTGTCTTTTTGGTAGTCACTCAGTCCTAAGTAAGAAACTGATTTACTAATAACAATAATCAAGTGAAATACTCATTATGGACAAAAAGAGAAGTGGGCTGCCAGGAGTCAGAAATATAAATTAGCATCAACAGTGGGAAAGAAGATTTAATTGAGGATAATGCAGTTATTAGCTGATATACCTCTAATAACCTTTTCTCATCCATCCTGAGACACACATTCTTTTTTTTTTTTGGTTTTGGTTTTTCGAGGTAGGGTCTCCCTCTAGCCCAGGCTGACCTGGAATTCACTGTGTAGTCTCAGGGTGGCCTTGAACTCATAGTGATCCTCCTACCTCTGCCTCCAGAGTGCTGGGATTAAAGGCGTGCACCACCACGCCCGGCTGAGACACACATTCTTGCATCACTTTACATCTCTGAAATCATGACACTTCCCGACATCTTCAAGTTAGAATTTCTTTCTTATTGGTCCAGAAAATAATACCATCTTTGATTTGATGCAATAGCACAATTAAAATTTCAAAGTAATTAATTTGTACTCTGTTTTGGGAACTCTTCATTTTATTTATGAATATATAAGCAGAGAGATACACATGAGGTTTTCATAGAGTATTTGTTAGTTGTTAGAAAAGCAGCAATACCTCTGGGATGTGGATAAAAGGGACCAAGCACATAGAAGGCTGAACCAGGAGGCAGTACCTGTGAGCTTAGAGGGAAATGCTCAAAGGTGAAAGAAATCCAAATTTAAACTATAAGATACTTGTTAGCCAGGTGATTCCAGCAATGTCAAGGCAGAGGCAGGAGGGTCGGCAGGTTCCAGAGCAGCTTGGTCTTTGTAGCAAATCCCAAACATAACGTAACAACGACACTTTTAGATCTATTTAATCTATACCCAAAATAGAAAGAAGTAAGGGAAGGGGAAAGGAGAAAAATTAAGATAAAATTAAGGGAAGGTAACAGCTCTGGTAAATATTGTGAGTTATAATTTTGTCTGGTTATCTTTAGTTCCCTTTTTTCTACTTTACTTTGGATAAATTGAAGACTCTGTATTGTATCCTATATGCTTTTAGATTTTTTACACAACTTTTTAGAAGTCATTCTAGTGTAATAATTGCAAACATTTTAGTCTCAGGACCCCTTTATGCTTTTAAATCATCAAAGACCCAGGGACTTTTTATTTATATGGAGTATGTCTTGATGTTTTTCATAGTATAAATTAACATAGATGTTAAATATTTATTTCAAAAGTATAATGAATCCATTACATATTAATTTAAATTATATATGTTAGCCGGGTGTGATGGTGCACGCCTTTAATCCCAACACTTGGGAGGCAGAGATAGGAGGATTGCCATGAGTTCAAGGCCACACTGAAACTAGTGAATTCAAGTTCAGAAAGACCCTACTTCAAAAAATAAAATAAAATAAAAAGTTAAAAATAAGAAATACATGTTAATGGAAATAAATATTTCCAGAAACATAGTGCAAAGAGTATCTCTGTTCTAAGTGTTTGCAAGTCTCTTAATGTCTGGTTTAATGGATGAAGCTGCTCCTGTGTTCAAGTTTTGTAGCATGTTGTTTAGGTTGAATTATATGAAGGAAATTTATCCTCATACAGAATACGCTTATAAAGGAGAAGATTTTTCTTTTAATATTTTTATTTATTTATTTGATAGTGTTGTATAGGTGCACTAGGTCCTCTTGCCACTGCAGAAAAACTCCAGAGGTATGCACCAGTCTGTGCATCTGACTTTTTAGGTGTGTACTGGGGAATTGAAACTGGACCATCAGGCATAGCAAGCAAGCATCTTTAACTGCTGACCCATCTCTCCAGCCCCCAAGGAGAGAATTTTTAATACCTTTTCCACATAATTGTGATTTTTTTCTGATTCTAGGGATTGAATTTAGGGCCTTGAACATACTAAATAGCAGTTGAACTATTTTCTTAGCCCTGTTTTACTTTTTATTTTGAGACAAGGTCTCTCTAAATAGCCCAGGCTGGCCTTGACCTTGCAGTCCTCTTGCCTCACTCACCCTCTCAACTAGTTAGGATCACAGGTGGGGGGTACATATTTTTTCTTGCTGTTGTGCTAAACCTCATTGTTGCAGTATGGACTGTGAAAGCCTATAAACACATTTTTTTTGTTCTGTGCTATATGATGACCACTGGTGCATGATGACCACTGGTAAGCCTTGGACCTCAGATGGCTTCTCTACCTGTGCATCATTCCATGATGTGTGCCTGGGGAATTGGGAAAAGACTGGCTGCTGCTTTATGTAGAACTTCCAAATGTTGACACATTTCACTATATAATATTTAAAAATCACATTTGTTAATATCACCACCAGTCTCATCAGGATAAACTGTATTAGGAAGCCATCAAACTCATGGTGACATACACAAGTTTTTCAGAGTTCTAATTTTTGCTTGAGAGCGCCAGATTTATCTTTGGCAACAAATACTGCCATTTGTTTTTCTTGAAGTCGGCTTATTTCATTTACTTTTGAGGAAGTATATGCCAAATACCCGAGTCTGAATAACTATAGTTTTATCAGCAGTTGTTCTCTCAAGTGAAAAATAGCATTCCATGAAAAAAAGTGAGTTCAGTTCACCATTTGTTTTCTGCTAAGTGGTTAAGTTACTACCAGATACTTCTTGGATTAGGTTTGGGCTTTTTTATTTTTTGTTTCTTAATTCAGAGTCATAATTTGTATGTAGTTCAGGCTGGTCTCAAAATTACTGTGTAATCCATCCAGGCGAGAAACTTGAGGTTCTGATGCCTCAACCTCCCAAGTGCTTGCATTGGAAGCATATATCACCATGTTCTAAGTGTTTCTTCTAAGTGTTAGGGTGGGATTATTTTGATACTGTCCTGAGTCAGTATAGTTCTTATATCTCTGCCATACCAGTACTAGGGCTTTAACTGAATACCTGAACTATTCAGAGCCGGCTCTGTTCTGGCTTACCTGGAACTCCAGTGTCTCCACGCTCTGTACTACCTGTCTCTAGTTGGTCCTCTTTCTTCCATCCTCACCCCAGAACCCTCTCTCTGTTGGGTGCTCTGCGGAGTCCCCTGTGGATGGGCAGGCAGCACTAGATCAGAATCCTGGGAGAACTCTGCAGGCTTCAGGTGCCCTACCTTCTGTCCTGAGCCTTCTTCAGTGTTCCACTGCACATTCTTCCCCACATAGCAGCTCTGCTCTCAGCCTTCTCAGCTCAGGGAGCTGCTGTGCAGTGGGACAGCCACCTTGCTTAAGTCTATCTGCACCACAGTCCCAAAACATGTCATTGCCTGGTGACTGTGGGGATTCAACCTTTGTTTTTCTCTTCTCTGAATACTATGATTTCATTAACTGACTTGTTAATTTTAATGCCATAATGATCATGTAATAATATGCTATAGGTTCTTTTATATACAGAATATAAAGTATTATGCTATCCCCAGTGTACATGTGGTTTCTCACATACATTAAAATAATTAAAAACCAAAATCAATTGTAATTTCATTCATTAAAGCAAGTGGTAAAGCTGCTTAAAGATTTTGGGGGGTTGTAAGTGATTTTTTAAAAAAAAATTTTTTATTGTCCATAATGAGTTACATTATTTAATGGGCAAATGATGAGTTGTTATCCCCAGTTCCCCAATACCCCTCTTCCCCATGCCCACTCAGCTGGAAATTCTCTTCCATGGGCCGTCTGGATCAGTCCTTGGGGCAGGGGACCATGGATATCCTAGTGGTCAGCCCGGTTCTCCTGGTCCTAGTATGTTGTTACTCAGGGATGCCATGCCTCTGGATATTCTCCCCCACCACGGCTCTCACAATCTTTCTGCCCCCTCTTCCGCTCAGTTCCCTGAGTCGTGGTTGGCGAGTATTGAGGCTGTTTTAATGTTGAGAACTTAGGTGTCTTTGTGTTGAATATCGTTGGTTTCTGTCTCACTGACTTATCCTGTGTTGATTGAATGGCTGTGGCTGAGGGTCCCTTGTTCATCCCATCATTCTCTGCGGGGTTCCAGTGATTGGGTTTTAAGAAAATGCTGGTGGCTAAATTTTCATCTATGAAATTCTGGGTTTTTTTTTGTAAATATGTGACTAGGTCTGTGTATATTGTGTGGCATGTATGCGATGTTCGTGTGTGTGTGTGTGTGTGTGTGTGTGTGTGTGTGTGTGCACGCACACACACGTGTGCAGGTGGGCCCACCTGTGTATGTGCACATTGAGGCCAGAAAAGAACATGAGGCATATTGGCATATTTTCTATCACTCTGGTTGGCCCACCTCAGGACTGGATAGGCATCCCACCCAGCTTTTTGCATGAGTGCTGGGAATTGAATTCAGGATCTCTGAGGTCCCCATACTTGCAATGAATATCACCTCAACCTTGAAATTCTGATTTTTATATTCTCATTTGCTTTTCCTGGAAACTCCAGCATACTAGCTTTGACTGTCTTTTCCTTTTTATAGTTTATTTGATTTATTGACAATTTATACATGTATGTAATATTTCAATCTTGTTCTGGGCATTGTGACACATGCCTATAATCCAGCCATTCAGGAGGCTGAGGCAGAAGGATTGATATGAGTTCAAGGCTAGCTTGGGCTATTTAGCAAGATCCTGGAGAGAGAGGGGGAAAAGAGAGAGAAGAAGGAGAAAGAGAGGTTTCTCACCTTTCAGTGGTGTATTTATAGCTAGGTTATTGGAATATACTTGCATATCTGATTACATAAACATGACTTAAAATAGAATCCAGCTTCTCATCATTCCACCCAAAGTAACTCCCTATTCTGTCATTGCTCTCTCCCCGCCACCCAGGCCACTTCCCTGGTTAGTCATTGTTAAGACTTGATTCTTCTACAATATGTAGTTCATTTCTGGGTCATAATGGCATTTTTCAATATCTGTCTCTACTCTTCCTTACCATTTTCCATTGCTACCAACTTGATCCTAGGACTCATTGATCCTTGACAATTAGCAGTTAAACTGGTCTCCCTATAGTTTCTCCACACTTCATTGAATCTTACACAGTACTCAAAATCCTCTGAAATCTGGCTATTAACTAGCTCCTAACTTCACCTGCAGTAACCAGTTCAAGAATGCATTGTAAAAGTTTTTTAAATTTTATTTATTTATCGTTAATAATTAGAAACACTGTATGAATAAGTCTTGTGTTGGTACCCCCATTTTCCTCCTCCCTACCACCAACCCACTGAGGGCCCTCCTTAGTGGGATTGCTGGAATGGTCCATAGGATGGGGACTTATGAATTGTACCAGCAGAAGCCAGGGTGTTTTTTTTTTTTTTTTGTGATGTTGTTATTGAGGGGGTGGGTAATGTCTCTGGATATTCCCCCCCCACCATTACTCTTACAATCTTTCTTCCCCCTCTTCCACAAAGTTCTCTGAACCATGGTGGGTGAGTTTTAAGTCTGCTTTACTATTGAGCTCTTAAGAATCTCTGGGTTTCTGCTTTGGACTGTTTTGAGTATCCTTGGTGTCTTTCTCCTTCGCCCTTGCTTAGGTTGTCTGACTTGCTGTGTCTTACTTATCTTGCCACTTCCTCTAAGGTTTTGTTTGGGCCTTATATGATGAATTAGGGGTGGTTTGTCTCCTGCTTGGGTGTCAACCATCATCTCAGGTCCTGTTGGTGGAATTGGGTTGTCCACAGTTCCTACTGCCTTCTGAACAATACAAACAGAATCTCCAATGGAGAGTGAGATCAGTATAGGTTAAATGAGACAAACATTGTTAATTTGGTGAGATTCTAATGGGTGTAGCCTGTCAGTAGACTACATGGTTAGTGAGGGCTTCCCTGTGGAATATGGGTTCTTAGACTCCATATGCATTTGCCTTGGGTCCCAGTTTCAGCTAAGGGTTCCTTGCCACTGAGCAGATCTGTTAGCCAGTCAATGAGAGTTGATTACCCATCTAGGTTAAGCACCACTGTTGTACAGACGAGCACTTCCTGCCTTGCTGGTCAAGGGACTTTTTTTTTTTTTTTTTTTTTGGTTTTTCGAGGTAGGGTCTCACTCTAGTCCAGGCAGACCTGGAACTCACTATGTAGTCTCAGGGTGGCCTTGAACTCATGGCAATCCTCCCACCTCTGCCTCCCAAGTGCTGGGATTAAAGGGGTGTGCCACCACACCCGGCCAAGGGACATTTTTATTGCTTTCTGTATACACTGTCCATTGGCCAGCTTCTTAATGACAAAAGTAAAAATAAACCCAAGCCTACCTTCTATTAGTTCTTCCTGTTTTCCCAGCTAGCATTAATTGGCTAGGCTCAGCTCTCACCCGTCTAGTAGTAATCACATATGCCCATTGTATTATGGGGCATATCTACTTTTCCTCTGCATGTACTAAGAAAAGACGTGCTTTTGATGGACAAGGAGTAAGTCTTAAAACTCTTAGTAACCCCAGTGCTGTAACAAACAGAAGGTTGAACAGATGGACTTTCACATGGCTCAGACCTTGATTCTGTTTCTGCCTGACTGTAGGACCTTGAGTGAGTTACTAAATTGATGTCTCCTTATATCCAAGATGAGAAAGGTTAAAGGATGAACAAGACAGATACATATATGAAACATGCCTTGTACAATTATGACATGTAACAAATAACAAATGTTAATAATCGTTATAGTAATTATCATGCAAACTCGTGTTTATCAGTCACCATAATGTGCTACCAAGGATTTTATTTATCCCTTCCTGCCACTCAGATAATTCTAAGCGTATGATAGCATCAGGGTGTTTCTTATTGTTATCAGTAGGCTATATGGAATTTGAATGTGGAGTGAGTCACTTTTTTATTTAGGAAAATGGCTCATTTCATTTCAGGGAATAAAGATCTTAATTCCATCCCAAGAAGATTTTGTGTGTGTGTGTGTGTGTGTGTGTGTGTGTGTGTGTGTGTGTGTGTGTGTGTGTAGCACTAGGTTTTGAACCTAGAGCTGGGCTTTGAACACAGAGCCTCATACATACTAAGCAGTTTTGCAATACAAAGTTGTATCTTCTCATATAAAGAGAATAAATTCTGGGCCATGAAGACCAGGCTAAGTACTAAACTATCCAGGGTCCCCTGCCACAGGGACTGATCCAGACGGCCCACGGAGGAGGATATCCAGCTGATTGGGGATGGGGAGGGGGGCATTGGGGAATTGGGGATAATAACTCATTATTTGCCCACTGAATAATGTAACTCATTATGGACAATAAATATATATTTAAGAAAAAAAAGAGAATAAATTCTGAAATGAAAAGTACTTATAGAAAATTCCAGATTTAAGAAAAATGATCTTTTTATATCCTGTATCATGTACTGTGTTATTTGGCTGCACACACTTTAGTAATCCTGGCATTTGGAAGGCTGAGGCAGGAAGAGCATGAGTTGGAGCTTAGCTTGGCCTACGTAGTGAGATCCTGTCATGAATTAAAAAAACAACAAAAGATACCATTCTATCATCTAAATATAAGTTAGAGCTGGAGAGGTGGCTCAGCAGTGAAGGCACTTGCTTGCAAAGCCTGATGGCCAAGGTTCAATTCCCCATATAAAGCCAGATGCACAGGGGGGGGGCGCATGCATCTAGACTTCATTTGTAGCAGTAGCTGGAAGCCCTGGGCCTCCTATTCTCTCTGTCTATCTCTCTTCTCTCTATCTCTCTCTGCTTAGAAATAAATAAATAAAAATATTAAAAAATAAATTATTTAATCTATGTTTAGAAATTAAGGCAGTTTATAAAAACAAATCTAAGATTACTTAAAAAATGCAGGGTAACCTGCACATGGTGGTGCATGCCTTTAATCCTAGCACTGAAGAGGTCAAGGTAGGAGGATTGCTGTGAGTTCCAGGTCAGCCTGGGTTAGAGCAAGACCCTGCCTCAAAAAATCAAAAATATAAATCAATTAATCAATCAATCAATCCAGGGTAATCACAAGCTATTTTAAGATTTGCCTTTCCATAGCAGTGGGGGATTAGAATATAAGTGTTCTAGAAGGAACATTAGAATTGTATTAAAAACCACCCTGTGCAGACTGTAACATAAAAGCAAGTAAGTTTAGCTTTAAAGGAAAAACAGCACCATACCAGCACCCAGATACTCATGTGCCAAGAGTGTTCTGAGGAGATGACTTTAGCAACCATTTCCCAAAAGTTGCTATGGCCTCTACCATGGCCAGATCTAAGCAGAAGATCTGTAGGAGGTGCAGAGTGGACCCAGCACCATCAAGAGGAACATCTGACAGAAACATGTCCATTTGTCCTCTTGTGTATGCCGTCATCTAGAAGGATAGATGGAGCCCCCCCCCCACATCTTTTCTGCTGTCTTCAGTTACAAAGCATGCTTTACATTGGTCTTCATTTTTTTAAACTAGGGATCATATGCAGTGGTCTAAAGAAGAAGAAGAAGAAGCCAGAAAAAACGTAGAAGAAAACTCATCTGTGCGGGTCATTCCAGAAGAGCAAGGTAGCCACGTGCAGGCTCCTGGAGCCTGCCTCTCTGACCTTCCGCAGCCTAGGTTCAAAACTGCTCACTTCTCATCTTCCTCTTGTCATTGCATTTGAGAGCTCTTAGCTGCTACCCCAGCCAATCAATCTACTTGTTCCCTTTGGTAGAATTCCCAGTTCTTCCAATATAGTGGAACCAAAGTTAATGACATAAATTATGTATTCACCCTATAATTGGTCTTTTGGTAGTCATATTGCTTTTTCTGGGAGATACCCATATGGGTGGCATTTTAAGCAAATTTGAAAATGCAACTTTAGAAATTTCCTCTTGCTATGATGCTTTCACTATACTCCTGTGCATTTCCCTTGCTGGAACTTTGAAAAAATTCATAAACTTTTGAGTAAAAAGATGAAATCCTTCAAAATGTTACTGGTTTTTCAGGATAAGATTATTTTAAAAAAATTTTAAAATATTTTATTTATTCATTTTCAAGGAGAGAGAGAGAGAGAGAGAGAGAGAGAGAGAGAGAGAGAGAGAGAGAGAGAGAATGCACCAGGGCCACCACCTTGTGGGTCTGGCTTATATGGGTCCTGGAGAATTGAACCCTGGGCCTGAGGCACTGGAGGCAAGTGCCTTAACCGCTGAGCCATCTCTCCAGCCCTTTAAACATTTTTTGACAGCTTCCATTCATATACACAATGTACCCTGATCATAATTTCCTCCCACCACCCTCTTTTTTCTTCTCTTTTCAACTAATCCCTCTTCTATTTTTCTTTGGGGGGGGGGGTTTCAAGGTAGGGTCTCCCTCTAGCCCAGGCTGACCCGGAATTCACTATGTAGTCTCAGGGTGGCCTTGAACTCATGGTGATCCTCCTACCTCTGCCTCCTGAGTGCTGGGATTAAAGGCGTGCACCACCACGCCCGGCTTCCCTCTTCTATTTTGATGTCATCTGTTCTTTTGCCCTCATATTACCAAGTCTTATGTAGATAGTGTCATAGTGTCAGCAGCCACCTTGAGGCAACAGCCACTTAAGGTCTGCAAGACAGTGTTCCAAAGCACTCCTTCCTTTGGCTCTAGCATTCTTACCACCACCTCTTCTGAAATGGTCCCCGAGCTTTGGAGGATGTGATAGAAGTCTCTCACTTAGAGCTCAACACTCTACTGTTGTAGCCCTTTCATAAATTTTAAGTCTTCCCGGTAGTTACCACCATCTGAAGAGAGGCTTCTCTAACCATAGCTGAGAGTAGCATTAATATATGGGCATAAACACAAATATTTAGGGGCTGCAGAGATTGCTCAGTGGTTAAGATCTTGCCTGTAAAACCTAACGACCTGAGTTTAATTCCTTAGCACCCTCGTAAAGCCAGATGCACAAAGTGGAATATGCATCTGGAGGTTGTTGGCAGTGGCAGGAGGCCCTGGTGTACCCATTCTCTCTCTCTCTCTCTCTCTCTCTCTCTCTCTCTCTCTCTCTCTCTCTGCTTGCAAATAAATGAATAAAAGTATTTAAAAAACAAATATCTAGGGCTGGAGAAATGGCTCAGTGGTTAAGGCACTTGCCTCCAGTGCCTAAGGCCCCAGGTTCAATTCCCCAGGACCCACATAAGCCAGACCCACAAGGTGGTGGCCCTGGTGCATTTTCTCTCTCTCTGTCTCTCTCTCTCTCTGCTTGAAAATGAATAAATAAAATATTTAAAAAAAAAACAAATATCTAGAGGGGCATACTATATAGAATGTTTTAAAAATTAATTAATTAATTAGTGAATTAATTTGCAAGCAGAGAGAAAAAGAGAGAGAGAATGGACACACCAAGACCTCTTGCCACTGTAAATGAACTCCAGATGCATGTACCACTTTATACATCTGGTTTTAAATATGTACTGGGTAGTTGAACCTGGGCCCCAGGCTTTACAAGCAAGTGCCTTTAACTGCTGAGCCATTTCTTCAGCCCTAGGATAAGGTTTTTTTTTTTTTTTTTTGATAGGAATCAAAAGCACTTTTCTTTTTCTTGGAGACCTTTGTATTTAGAGTTTAATTAGCTTAGTCCTTGCTGACCTTCATAAATGGCTTTTGAACATTTGACCTGTGCTATCAAACAATACGAAAGTGACAAGTGTTGATGAGGGTTTATAGAAACAGGAACTCTTGTGTACTATTGTGAGACTATAAAATGGTACAGCCACTATAAAAGCAGTGTTAAGGTTCCTTTAACATTAAAAATAGAACTCCCATGTAACCCAGCAATTCACTTTTAGGTTAGATCCCCCCACCATGCCCCGCAAGTTAGAAGGCTCTCAGAGTTATTGCATTGCCTTATTGATAGAAGCAGTACATATAATCAGTAAAAGACACAAAATATAGGCATTATAAAGCCAGCACTAGCAAACTACTAGGAATAGCATGTTCGCAAGTTAACAAGAAGGCAAGCAAGTTTAGCCCTAGTGTCAAACAGTTCCCACAGCCTAGCTAGTCATACACCAGAATGTTGTGGAGACATGACCTTAGCAACCATTTTCCCAAAGGTGCCTGGCTGGGACTTGCGGCCATCTTGGGTAAACGGATAAGCAAAATATGGTACATAGTGGTGGTTGCCCATGGCTGTGGAAAGTTATTTAGTGGGTTTAGAGTTACAGTTTGGCAATATGGAAAGGTTCCAGAGAGTTGTTTCACAGTGGTGTGGATATGCAACACTATCACACTGTACTCCTAAAAATGACTCAGATGGTAAACTTTATATTATGTGTTCTTTACCTCATTAAAAATGCCATTCTGAAAAAAGTTTTTTAAAAACGTGGCCTGTTCTTCTCACTGAATATCTGGAAATCCAAAGTAACTTTGTTCAACTCTTATACCCTCTACATGGCATTTTCCATCTTATTTTTCTTAAAATGGCTTTCTCTTCAGTTCATTTCCTTCCTTCCTTCCTTCCTTCCTTCCTTCCTTCCTTCCTTCCTTCCTTCCTTCCTTCCTTCCTTCCTTCCTTCCCCTGGCTAGTCTGGAACACACTATGTAGACCAGGCTGACCTCAAACTAGCAGTGCCCAAATTGCAAGTGTATACCACCATACTCAGCTTTTCTTTTTAATTTTGTACAAGTTTCTATTATTTGTGTGTGTGTTCATGTGTGTGCATGTTTGTATGAGTGTGTGAGGGTGGGCATGCATGTGCCATGGCACCTGTGGAGATCTTTCAGGTCCTCGCCTGTCCACCTCATTTGAGGTAGGGTTCTCTCTTTGTATCCTGCTCTGCTATTGGTTTTTTCCTTGCACTCTCCCTGAGATTCCAGGAAGTTCTCCCATCTCTGCTTCTCATCTCATCATCAGCACCAACATGCTGGGGGTAGAGAAGCCCACTATGACTTCTGGCTTTTATATGAGGTCTGGGAATGGAACTTGGGTACTCCAGCTTGAGCTGCAAGCACTCTATCCACCAAGTCATCTCTCAGCTCCCCTTTTTTCTTAAATAGTTGATTAGAGATGGGCATGGTAGTATGGGCCTATAATGCCAGCACTTCTGGAAGCTGGGTCAGGAGGATCACCATGACTTTTGAAGCCAGCCTGGTCTATATAGTGAGTTTGAGGCCTACCTAATGAGACCTTGTCTCAAAAATCAGAAATAAATAAATTTTATTGATGTATAAAATAGATACAGAAATGTATATAATTTGTAAATGAATTCTCATGTGGTTCACTGAATTTTCACATCTATATAAATAGCACCATCATGGAGAAACAGGAAATTAACAATAACCTGGCAGCTTCCTCATTCTCTAACCAATTTCATTACTCCCCTAGCCCCTCACATCTCATGAAGAGCAGCCACTGTAAGTAAAGCTTTATTAGAACACAGATACACTCATTTACTGACATATTTCCTGGTGTTGCTTTTGAGCTGTAACTACAGAGCTAAGTGGTTGTTGCAACAGAGACTGTACATGCCCCATAAAGACTGAAATACTAACGACCCTTTATAGAAAAGATTACCAGAGCTCTTCCAAAGCTAGAATTCTCTTCCTAGGTTGGTCAGCTGTCCTGAAACTCCTCAGGAAAAAATGTTTGCATTCCTAATGTAAATCACAAATCCCTTGTTGGAGTTATTTAGTCTATAGTTGAGGCTGAAGTTTGAAGCAAAGGTACCTGGGAGATTGAGGTAACGAGATAGCCCTTGTCCAGCACCAACCTGTCTTGCCCTCTGGTGTCATTTGTAACCTATCCTATCTTATCCTCTGGCATCATTTATTATTCCTTAGAAGCAGTTCTCCTTCCTCATCTTAAGCATTGATGTGTCCTTTCAGGGTGGGGTGGGACGGAAAGAAGAGCACCTGATGCCCAGTGGAATTTTCCTATTTTTATGAGCTCCAACCATGCAGCCCCAGAGCAGAATATGGCCACGGAGTGTTGGGGTTGGATTGAGGGTGCATACCAGAGGCAGGAAGCACTGCCTACAGACCAGCCAGCATCACATTCTTTTGCAGGACTCTGCCTCACTGTTTCTGGGGAAGTGTAGCTCTGCTTCTCTGCCAGCAGCTGGGCAGACATTTTTTCCACATTACTCAAGCTTCTGTAGTGGCCACCTGGACATAACAGAGAAAGCCTAAACAGAATTTAAAGTTATCAGTATTTTAATTCATTTCCAGGAAATTAAAACTTATCCAGAGTATATTTCCTGATAATATGAAAAACTAAGGACTTAAAAATGAATATTTCTGTTCAGAACTTAAATAGATGAGCAAGGTTGATTATGTTCTCTTAAAGTGTTCTATATGCGGCTGCCTATTTTGTCCTATTTATGTTAACAATGAACTTGAGTGAAGCTAATGAGAAGGTTATTTTAGGGCTTCAGAAACCGCAGTAAAGGAAAAAATGACAGTTCCCACAGAACCATAGTGTGACCAAAATAGAAAGGTGGTGACTGGCCTCTCTGTAGAAGTAGGGAAGGCAGGAGGGAGAGGGCTGATCGTACCACTTTGAGGCATTTGATTTGCTTATTAGTATGTCTAGTCTTTTCTTCACAAATTTTCCTAGCTGATGTGAAGGCACAGAAAAAAAGATTTCATTTCAAAATGACTCAAAGAAGAGGTTTCTGCTGGGTCCCCTCTGTGCACCCCCACCTGCACCTCAGAACCTTAACTACTCAATGCAGTGGACTCCATGATGTCAGGGGAAGAAACATTGTGAGGTGACAGTCTTATCATACTTAAGGTTGCACAGAGAGTAGCTGAGGCTGCAGGGAGAATGAAAACTTGTGTTCTGAGGAATTATGATGACTGACATGAGAGCCACCCAGTAGTTTCTTCTAGGAACCATAGACCCATGGGTCTGCAGAAGCCTGGGTGAGGCTTCTGGCTTGATATTTTATGTCTCTGATGAATACAGGTCAAGGTGAATAGGGTGATTTAGAAGTTTTGCTCCCAGACTTAGTGAGAAACCCAAAGAAGTCTTGACCTGGCTCTTTTTTCAGTGTCTCTGTTCGCCACTATCTTTCCCTATCTGACAGTGTTTGAAGAAGCCTGTGTTCTGCCATCACAAAGGATTCCATATGCAGATCTGATATAGCAGAAGCAATGTTTATTGATCATATCTTCTTTATTAATGTCCTTGGGAGGCAATATTGGTTGCTCTCCCTTTCTGGAAACTCTGACACATTTCTTTTGGTCTCTGTGTCATTTCTCCTGTCACTCCCTTTTCCCACTTCTCACCCATTGTCTGAGCTGTTGGTGAGAACAGAAGTCAGGAAACACCCTCACAACCTCAGAATAAGATCTTATGCATGACAAATAATAATCTTTATTATAGAACAGTTGATGGCTTGGTTCTGTAATTAAAATGTATAGCATCCAGGCTCTAGTCAACAATATTTCTTTCAATTAGATCACGCAGATTAATGATTTTTAAATTCTACATTTCCTTCTCCTAATTACTTTTCAATTTTATTATAGCTCATATTTCTTTTAAAAGCAGGTTAACTCAAAGAAATGAGAAAGATACATTTGGCAGTTTTTGAGTTAACATGATTATGTTTTATAATTTCCTAAAAAGATCTCCAGTGTGTTATATCTCAGCTGGTTACATAGGAAATATAATGGGTTTTTAAAACTTAATAACAAAACAGCTGCTATTTCCCCTTTAAAATATTCTTATAAATAATTACCTACCTACCTAGAGTAAGTTATCTATGTCAAGCAAATAAGTCTTCTTATACTTTATATTGCAAATACCACTGAAGAGAATGTTCTATGTGAAAAACAACAGTGCAGCTAAAAGTTCTGTGCTGATAAAAATATAGTGTTTGCTTATAAGATGGCTTTGGCTGTTTAAAATTTTATGCAGTGCCCTTAGAATTATACTTTTAATTTTGTAATTTTAAGAGTTTTCCTTTATTAGACAATGAACTTCATTCAGTGACATGTGGAAATTTCCAACTTTGAGAGTTCAGGTATTTGCGTAATTGGTGTGCAAAAATATCTTTAAATTGCCTTTTGTTACATGGCAACTTAGAATAAATTTTTATAATTCATATTAATTATATCATATATGCCAGACATATACATGCTTTAATTCAGTTTTTAGTTATAATGTTCAAGCTGATTCAGATGAATTCTGAATATTGAAATATAGTTAGTATGTCATATTCCTTCTTCCCCTCAGTAGTTTAAAATTTAATAAATGAATAATTGAGAACTTTTTTCATCTGGCTGTACTAAAACAGATTCCTATGTCCCTTTTATTATCATTATAATAGAGCAATTAACTCTGGACGACTGACCACTTAGGACAACAGGAAGAAAAAGATGCTCCCCAACAACAATATGATTCATATGCCTGTTAAGTGATCGATTGCTTTATACAAGACCAAGGCCATGCAGGTTTCTCCACATAAAGTTGGTGTTTATCACTATTGACCTGCTCTTAGGCTGATAAAGCCAAATGAGAATTAAGGTTTTCACTTACTGTAGTTAACTTCTCACTGCTGCAGAAAGAACCTGACCAAAAGCAAGCTGATGGGAGGAAGGGTTTATTTTGGCTTTCAGACTCAAGAGGAAACTCCACAATGGTAGGGAAAAATGATGTCGTGAGCAGAGGGAGGACATCACCTCCTGGCCAACATCAGGTGGACAACAGCAACAAGAGAGTGTGCCAAACACTGGCAAGGGGGAAGCTGGCTAGAACCCCATAAGCCCACCCCAACAACATACCTCCAACAGGGTTCCAATTCCAAAATTGACATCAGGTGGGGATCAAGTGCTCAGAACACATAAGTTTATGAGAGACACCTGGGTCAAACCTCCACATCACTCATGATCAGAGAGAAACTCCTCCCATCCCCCTGCTGCTGTAGATGTTTTGCATGTCAGGAAATGTAATCATCCACTGAAAGTAAGTATTGCCTTGTGCTCATAATTATGAGCTTGGGTGAGGGTCTGCGAGGGTTCAGAAGCTGTGGGCAGTGGGCAGCGATGGAGATGCTGCTGAAACACAGCTTGAAAAGGCCAAGCAGGCTCTAGCCCATGGGCACACCGCCAGTCATGTTGTTTCTGTCTTCTCAGAGAACAGAGTTCCTGTTGTCATCTGAGCTCACCATGTAGCCGCTTGTGGCTTTTATTTTATATAGTGAGAAAAAAAGGATTTAATTGATACCGCATATCATCTATTTCAATGAAGGTTAACTCCACTCAGTATTATTTTCACAGTTTACTTACACTGATTGTAAGTGACATTGAGGTTTTAATTTCAATTCTATGCTTTGTAAGACTTGGACAAACAGATTATCTTTAGGACTGAGTTGAGTTTGTATTCAGATGGTGTTAAGATGGTTAAGAGCCATGGGCAGACCTGTTTAGATTCTGGAGCTGCTCTTTTCGGAGGGTAACCTTGGGGACAATTTTTTTTCTCATCCCCCGACCTTGAATATTTAATCTATAAATTGGAATAATACTGCATGTCTAAGAGATTTTTTTTTGGTTTGTTTTCTTTTCTAGGTAGGGTCTCACTGTAGTTCAGGCTGACCTAGAACTTACTCTGTAGGCCCAGGCTGACCTTGAACTCACAACAATCTTCCTATCTCCGCCTCCCAAGTGCTGCGATTAAAGGTGTGCATCACCATGCCCAGCTTCTAAGAGATATTATTACCCACAAATCGTTGGCCCCTCCATTGGTAAGGTAGAGACCCCCCCAAAAAAAACTGGGATCTTTTTTCCAGTTGGTATTGATATGGAAATTGGGGGTTGAGAGCAATGGAGCTTTTCTCTGTTCTTGGGTTAGTACTAACTGAGGAGTTAGGATGCTGGACACTTGCAGTCACACAAAACTTCTACTGAGTAAGTGGCCTCTGGGTTCTCTTATGTTTTTGATGACCATAAAGGGTAAAGTTTAGAAATATTTTATTATAGAGCTTAAGAAAAGAAAGGTAGGCAGAGCTCCTGCCCAGGAGGGGGTTTCTGGAAATGGGAAAGACCACCTAGAGACCCATATTGAGGTCTTCTATGGAAAATTACTGGATCAGAGCTGATACTAGGTATTTAAACACTGCCAGGTTTTCAGGAAAGGGAGTAATCCCTTTACATGCCTAGGGAAGGGGTTAATTTTCTCTTCTAGGAAAGAGACAAGGAAAGACCAGACCCTATGGCATATATTTAGGTACCCATTCATATCCTCCATTTAGATTTTAGCAGGAAAGAAAAGAAAAGCAGATTCTGCCTCATAGGCTCAAGGACATTCTCCTTACCTGTCATTTTGGGGGCCCTGCTACCTCTAAACTCCCTGAGTATGACAAAGCTAGACCAGGAAAGTAGAGCTGAGCTCCAGCAGCATTTATTCAGTGGCCAAAGAGTGGAGAAGTAAATTCTTAGGCTCATGTATAACTTCTTATTTGCTTGGGGGTGGAGAGGTCATAGATACAGGATGAAGAAATGAAGGGGACCAAGAAGTGGAGGAACAGGGAGAGGTGAGAAGGGAGGACAAGAAAAGATAATGGAGGGTGATATGTTCAAAGTGCATTATATGCACATGCAAAGACGTCACAGTGAAACCTATTATTTTGTCCAGTCAATATATGCTAATAGAAAGAAATGAAGGGGATGGATGGGTTAGCACAGGAAAGAGATATTCATATCTTTCCTGAGAATAGTGTCACTTTCTCAGAGCTCAAGTGCCACCCCTTTCACTCCTTTTAGTCTGTGCTTCCTATCACGGCAAGTGTCAGGTGTGTCACTTAGTCTGGAAATTAGGTTATAGGGAAGTTAGAGGTTGCCTGGACGTCACTCTGGCAGCCATCTTAGAGCCAGGGTTTTTCAATAGCCCACCTAAAGTTTAAACATCCTGTCCTCAAAATTTTTTTTAAATATTTATTGTCCATAATGAGTTACATTATTTAGTGGGCAAACCATGCGTTGTTATCCCGACTTCCCCAATTCCCCCCCTCCCCATCCCTGATCAGTTGTATATCCTCCTTCGTGGGCTGTCTGTATTAGTCCTTGTGGCAAGGGATCCTGTATATCCTAGCACTCATCCTGGTCTTCCTGGCCCAAGTGTGTTGCCACTGATGGGTGCCATGCCTCTGGACCGTCTCCCCCACCACGGCTCTCACAATCTTTCTGCCCCCTCTTCCGCTCAGTTCCCTGAGTCGTGGTGGGTGAGTAATAAGGCTGCTTTAATGTTTTTTTATGTTTAATGTTTAATGTTTTTTTTAAAAATTAAGGAAGGGTAGAAATTCAGATAGGTCACATAAGCAGGACACATTATTAGGTAGCAGCATTATTAGGGTTGAATTGGAAAAAAATCTAAACAAAGCATTTGACATAATACCTGATATATCATAAATACTCAATATGTGTTATTTTTATTATTTTTAATGTTATCAGTACAATGATTTATGAAATTGTTTTTATCTCCTTTTTGAGTGAGAAATGCTTTAAATTTTTTTGTGTGTTCATTTGAGTGAGACAGAAAGCAGATGAGAGAGAGAGAGAGAGAGAGAGAGAAAATGGGCATGTTAGGGTCTCCTGTCAATGCAAATAAACTTCAGACACATGCTCCACTTTGTGCTTCTGGCTTTATGTGGGTACTGGGGAGTCAAACTCAGGCCATCAGACTGTGTAAGCAAGCTCCTATAACCACCGAACCATCTCTTCAGCCCAGAAATTCTTTTAAAATGGCTTAGCAGCAAAGCTTGTTGTCTTCTGGTAGTAAGCAGGTCTTTTTTTGGTTTGGGTTTGGGTTTTCAGACAAGGTAGCCCAGGCTGGCCTAGAACTTGTGATATTCCTGCCTCTGCCTCCCATCAAGTCCTTTTGAAAGTCTGCATAGACTAAGGTTGAATTTAAATGCCTGATGTTTAATATCTAAACTAGATTGTAGTGACATCACTAAAGATTAATTTTCTTTGTAAACAATCCAAATTTAAAATAGTAGTGTGGGCTCATCTTTAAAATGGAAATCTGATCCAAGATTGTGTAGTTTATAGAACTGGCAGTGTTTGTTTTCCATAAATTCGTGGGGTTTAATAGTACACAAACTATATAGATATTCTAATTCAACCCCTTTACCAAAGGAAACTTGACAAGATGAAAGAAGAATTCAGTTGAGTCTTTGTACCTAACAAACCTCAAACTTTAGCACTGCTCCAAATTTTCACCTATGAGGAGTGTGTTTTCACTACTGTTTGCATGTTTTAATATTACTATCCTTTATGCTTAGATTGCTACATGACTACCCTGTTTGGGCTTGTATGTTTTGCTTACTCATTACCATGTTGGGCATTTGAGTTATTTCCTACTTTTTCCCATCATAGATAGAACTGCTGTGTACATATTTTTGTCACTTTATTTCCCTGTATTTCTTCCTTTGAACCCCTAGATGAGTACCTCTACAAATTAAATTCTAGTTTCTGGCAATTTGGCTCAACTTCACTTCACAAGTAGCTTGATATCAGAAACCTAAATAACTAGGGATTTTAAACTAAATGTAGTTTAGCTCTAAGTGTAGGTATTTGGCTACTTTTTATTAGGTACAAAATCTTTCACCTGCATCGGGTGAGTTATACAGAGAGTTTCTAAGGTAAAGGAAGAAGTTTCAATAAGACCCTTGGAAAATTTGGAAGTTTCTGATTTTTCCTAATTTCAACAATTTTCAGAATGTTGTTTTGTTTTCTTACACAGTATACCAGGTACATTCCAATTGTTAAATGTAGACATATAACTACTTTCAAGATAAATATGCACTTTTAGATGAACTATAACTAGACTTCCTTCCACTAATGTAGATGTGAGTATGCTTTGAACTTAACATTGAATAATTCTTTTGTCAATTTCATGTCTCCAACTTTAAATGCAGATGGGAATTTCTATCTTTACTGAAGTCCCACTGCCAGAAAAGATTCAGCCTTGATGGGAAGGAAGTGTGTAGTCAGTTAGGTAGAGATCCATGGTAAAGATGAAAATGAGAAGAAGAAAAGAAAAATCAGAAGGACTTCTGGAAAGAGCTCTAAACAAAGGCGAACCTGAAGACAGGCAGCTGCTTGTTCTGAAGGCAAGGAGCTGTCGACTTTCTCTCATGGTTTAACTTGTTTTTGGAATAGTCAACTCACATGGATCAGAGTTAAATGAAAATTCTGCAAACCACATGGTTTTTTAGTGTTTGGTTGGTTGGTAGGCAGGTTGGTTGATTTTTTTGAGATAGGATCTCATTCCATATCCCAGGCTAACTTTGAATTTGTGGTAGTCCTCCTGCCTCAGCCTATTGAGTGCTAGGAATACAGAATGGGCCACCATGCTTGGTGATATTTTGTACCTATACAAATAAATATGTATATCCACAGACATGTATGTTTATAGTGTCCACACATACAGTTTTTTCCTTCCCCTTAGTGGATAGTTGGGTATACATTGTTTTATACCTTGATTATTCCTCTAACACTAAATCTTGGAAATTAAATCTTGGAAATTACTGAGTATTTATTAGAAAGCTTTTGCATTCTTTGAAAGCACTTTTAAGATGTCATGTGTCTGCCTTCCTTGGATGAGAGTAATTCTTAATCCATGTGTTAAACCTAAGGCTTAGCCCTGTTGTATAATAGAGGTCAAGAAATGGTTGGTGTAAGAATGATGTGGAGGAAGTGAATTATTTATTAACTTATTCATTTGTTTGTTTTGTTGTTTGTTATTGAGACTGAGGCTGAGCCCACACTGGCCACTAACTTCTGATTCTCCTGATTCCTCCTGCACCCAAGTGCTGGGATTAAAGGCATGTGCTACCATGCCTGACTTTTATTGTTGTGTTTTGTTCTGTTTTGGGTCTTGCTGTGTAGTCCAGTCTGGCTTAACTCTCTGTGTAGCTCAGGCTAGTCTCTAATTTGTGATCCTCCTGTCTCAGCCTTCCAAGTGTTGGGATTACAGGCTTGCATCCTCACTCACAACCTGGATTATTTTATCAGTAGAAATTACAGATGAAGCTGGGTGTGGTGGCATATGCCTTTAATCCCAGCACTTGGGAGGCAGAAGTAGGAGGATCATCACAAGTTCGAGGCCAGCCTGAGACTACATAGTGAATTCCAGGTCAGCCTGGGCTAGAATGAGACTCTACCTCAAAAAAAAAAAAAAAAAAGAAGAAGAAGAAGAAGTTACAGATGGGAAAAAGAAGGCTAAGAATTACCTGAAGCTTTGAAACCATTAACCTGACTCTGGGCTCTGTGGCCCAAAGTGAATATTTAAGAAAGCATCAATAATTCTCGTGAAAGTTTCATGTTGAGAGATGCCACTAGAGACGTATGTGGGTATTGCCAGAAAAATAAAGTTGATAATCTCTAAAATCCCAAGAACCAGAAGAAAAGGTCTGGTTTTCTTGTGATTGGGTCTGTGAGAACCTTGCCCAGGTGGGTTCAATCCCATCTTCAATGCAGAACAAGGAGCTGGCGTAGATGGTCTCAGTGGACCTCCTCACTGACAGTCATGGCATTTGTAATCCCAGTTTTTTGTGTGTTTACCAATTTGTACATTTGTCATATTCAAAGTACATTTATAGAGACAAAACGTGAGATTTACTTTCTCTAAGGTAATAAAAAGCCATATAGACTATTGGTAGATATATATTTGGTAAGAGTCCAAGATTAGAGAAAATAGTTTCCAAAGATTGTTCTTCACAAAATTTGATTGGCCAAACTATTAAAGAGAAAATATTTATAGGATTTATCTCCCATATTGGTATTTTGGAGGGGGAGGGAATAAAATAAAGCTCAGTTCTAACCTTTTATCAGATAGTCAAATTATTCTTGCAATATAAAAGTTATGAAATAATATATGAAATATACCTATATATTTACTTATTATTTGTTAAATGTTTTTAGCTACCAAAATAGCCAACAGTAAATCTAATTCATAGTAAAATCAATCTTGTCTTTCTCTTCTAGTTAAGTATGACTGTGATGCTCACCAATACTGGGACACATTTTATAAGATTCATAAAAATAAGTTTTTCAAGAATCGTAATTGGCTATTGAGGGAGTTTCCTGAAATTCTTCCATTTGATCAAAAACCTAAAGAGAGAGTGGCAGAATTGCCGTGGGACCGTGCTGGAAGCAACACTGCAAATCATTTCTCATGGGTGCCCAAGACAGAGAACCTTGATCAGCCAGGTTCCGCCTCAGCAGACCCTCAGAGCAAAGCAGGATCTGATTTTCCCAGCCTGGACTCTGAGGAAGACAGAAGAGGCTCTCGGAAGCCAGAATTGTTTCCTGGTAGCAATGCCGCCTTCAGAATACTAGAGGTACTAAGTTCAAGGACAGAGACTGGAAGTGACAAACATTTAAAATGTATATTCCATCTTGTTTTATGAATGGTTCAGTTTATCTCTAGGTGGAAAGTGATCAGATAGAATTAAGTGCATAAACTCACCTCTTTAATCAGTCAAATTTTAAGATTATGGTGTTAATAACATTTTTGTTGCTTTTTAAATTTAATTTGTTTTCATTTCTAACTTGAAGGTAGTTTTAAGTATTGATGAAGTTTTGGTCTTAATTTTTACTCTGTTACTACCCCTTTGTAGATAAGATAGAAATGAATAAGATATATAATTTGCTATAAACTACTATAGATGTTGGTCTTCTATTTTTGAAACTAAATCCCATCTTTCTGATTATAAAGGTATTATATTTTGATTACAAAGGGTTTCCTAAAGAGAAACTAATGAAGTAAAATGACCCACAATCCAATTCTTTAACTGCTGTTAACATCTTTATTGACTTTTCCTGCTTTTGTTTATACTCACATGCATTTGGAGGTTTGTTTTGTTCTATTAACATTACATCATAAGCAGCTTCCCTATCTTTAAAAATTCTCTATAAACATTTTCATGGCTGCAAAATATTTGCAGTGTGGATACTATAATTTTGATTATCTGTTTCCACACTATTGACATTCAAATCATTTTGGGGTTTGTTTTCTGTAGCAAACATCTTTGGGTATTAAACTTACCTGCATTTTCTCTTATAGTCTTGAGTTAGATTTACTAGCTTATAATGTGCAGAAAATTTTAATCCTCTTAAGACATTGCCAAATCGCTTTCTAAGAAGTTTAATAATAACACCCATGCCTGAATTCCAGCACTAAGGAGACAGAGATAGGAGTAGCCCCATAACTTTAAGGACAGCCTGGTCTACATAGCAAGCTCCAAGCCAGCCAAGACTATGTATATCTATAGCAAGACTCTGTCTCCACCCCCCCAAATAAAGTTACACTAATATCAGTTCCACAGCAGTATATGTCTGTTTCATCATATCCTCATTGGTTGGAATATTCTTATTTGTTTTAGTGTTTTCTACCTTATTGAACAAAAATTTTACTTTTTTTCTCCTTGTTTTGGTGATGGAAGGGATTGATTACACCTAGGGCTTTGAATGTGCTAGGCAAGCACTCTAGCACTGAGCCTTATCCTCAGTATTTTCTTCTTTCCTTCCTTTCTTTCTTCCTTCCTTCCTTCCTTCTATTATTTATTTACTTACTTATTATTTTGAGAAAGAATCTCATTAAGTTCCCCAGGCTCACCTAGAACTTCCTCTGTAGCCCTAGTGGATCTGAGCTTGTGTACTCAACCTTCTGAATAGCTGGGATTATAGCCCTGCGCCACCAGGAACCACTTGCACCACCAGGAACCACTGTACCTGTTTTATTTTCCACTTTGTCATTCATTACTAAGTAGGTCACATAGTTCTTCAAATGTTTAGAAGTCATTTGTACTTCTTTGTATTCTGTCCATTTCTTTCCTTTGCATGTATATTTCTGCGGCGAGCTCCTTGACCAGCGAGGAAGAACAACCACAACTCGAAGATCCTTCTCAAATCACACTTTTAATGGAGAGCCTTTTGATTGAAGGGGGGGGCAGGAAGCGAGGGGCCCTGAACACTAAGAAGCAGCTGCTTTTAAAGGGAAAAGGGACATGGATCGTCCCATGATTGGCTGACTCCTGCTTGCCACCTCCAGGCGCCACGGGATTGGCTAGGGACAGTTATATTCTCAAAGCATTGTCTAAGGTGGAGTTGTTTCCCGGCTCCCTGCATATTTCTCATGAGCCCTGCTCATTATTGTATTTGTTGCAGATGGTTTTTGTGGCTGTTGTTGTAGAAATGTGTTGATCATCTATTAATTTGATTTTTTTTGTTTGTTTTTTTGAGGTAGGGTCTCACTCTAGCCCAGGCTGACCTGGAATTCACTGTGTAGTCTCAGGGTGGCCTTGAACTCAAGGCGATTCTCCTACCTCTGCCTCCGGAGTGCTGGGATTAAAGGCGTGCACCACGCCCGGCTTAATTTGATTTTTTTTTTTAGGTTTTGGTGGGCAAGAACTTTGAATGTTTCCAAAGTCAACTTTTCATTGTTACTCTTGTGACTTACTTCATTTGGTCTTTGAAAGTTCTGCCATACCCAGAGATCCAGTAAGATTTTTTTCTTAGAATAGGAAATCTGATATTGTGTGGAAAATGTAATGCATTCATAATATTTGTTTATTCTTTTGTTTTAGGTTGGCTGTGGTGCTGGAAATAGTGTTTTTCCAATTCTCAACACCTTGCAGTGAGTTTTAACTGTTTTTTCCCACATAATGTTACATACTTATGGGATGGTGAGAAATTCTAGAAATATGTTGTCATAGATATGCCAGTAGGGTTCTTAATTCTCAAATTCTTAAACAATGACTAAAGCAAACTTCAAAAGAAGTAGAGACTAATTTCACATGAACTGATAATTATGCAAAGCCATGGGTTGTCTACCTGGTGCTTGAAGTACTTTTTGTTTAGTTTATATAGAGAAGAGAATGAGAAAAGAAAGAGCTACATCCTCCACTGAGCTGACCTTTGCTCAATGTCAGCCATTGCTGGTGCCTCCTGCTCCTCAAATGTCATTCCACACCGAGAAGAGAATTTAAAGCATTCATCTTAACCCCAATTTATTTTGTCATCATTTCAGAGCAGTGACCATTGTGTTTATGAGAGTGGGAGCAGCTAATCTTAAGATGCAAAAAAGCAGAAGTAGATGATGGGGAAATAGATGTTCTCCTGACCCACACTTCCTGTTCACCAATCACCTCACCTCTGGGTTGTAGTATTTTCATGGTAGAGATACATCTTACAAACCACTCCAAGTACCTTTTAGCTAGTCTGTTAAGTTCTTTCTTTTTAAGTTTACACAATGCCTTTCATATCATTCTTTTCATTAAAATCAGCATAAGCACATTGAGAACATTTCCATTAGGAGGAAGGTGGAAAGGACTCTCCACCATTCCTATCATCCGAGTGTAGCCACTCATGACATTTTCATTCTGCATGCATATTCTTAAAATATTTTTATTTATTTGTGAGAAAAGAGGAAGAGTATGGTTTCACCAGGGCCTCTTGTCGCTGCAAACAGACTCCAGCTGTATGTGACACTTTGTGAATCTGGCTTCACTTGGGTACCAGGGAATTGAACCCAGGCTGGCAGACTTTTTGTGGAAGCACAATTAACTGCTGAGCCATCTCCCGAGGCCCTACATACATATTTTTACATTTAGCAATGTGATTTTTTAAATTCTTGTTTTTTTATGTTTTTTTCTTTTGTTTTCATTAGCATGTATTTATTATACATAAAGAGTTATGGCATTTTTATACATATTTGATCATATTTGATCATATTTTATACATTTTTGATCATATTCAACCTTCATTACCCTCTCACTCCTGCTAGTCACCCTTCTCTTCCCAACTCACTGCTGCATTCCCTTTGACATTTTTTTTCTTTTGTTTTTCCTTTTTGTTTTTATTAAGTAGAAACTTTGTATGGGCAAATCATACATTGGTACCACCATTTCCCTCCTCCCTGCCCCCATTCCACTGAGGTGTTTTTTTGAGGTAGGGTCTCACTTCTAACCCAGGCCGACCTGAAACTCACACTATGGTCTCAGGCTGGCTTCAAATTCAGAGCAATCCTCCTACCTCTGCTCCCCCCCACCAAGTGCTGGAATTAAAGGCATGTACCAATACACCCCATTCTCATTCTTTTTAAAAATTTTTATTGATGCTTTCTACTTTAATATATGAATATATTGCATATCGGTCATATTTCTATCAGGTTATATTTTTATGTCCCTTCTTCCCCACCCCATTCTACTGAGGGCCCTCCTCAGTGGGGTTATTGGTGTTCACTGTGTGGTTGTGAATATACCAGTTAGTCTCTGTTAGGGGGTGGGGGAACAACAATGCTTCAAAGTGTACCTTCCCACCCTCTTACATTTTTTTTGTTTTTGCTTTTTGAGGTAGGGTCTTGCTCTAGCCCAGCCCAGGCTGGCCTGAAATTCACTGTGTAGTCTCAGGGTGGCCTCAAGCTCATGGGGATCCTCTTACCTCTGCCTCCCAAGTGCTGGGATTAAAGGCATGCACCACCATGCCCGGGTGATTTTACATTCTTTCCAACCTTCCTTTCACAGTGTTCCCTGAGCCTTGGAAGGTATGTTAGTAGTTTCTCTTAATGTTGAGCTCTCTACAGCCTCTGATTTTCTGCTTTGATGAGTTTTGGTTCTCCTCAGTATCAACCGCTATCACCCTGGAGGAGGTTCTCAGGCTAGCAGTGAGAGCAACGCTCATATGTTATCCACCACTTTCTCTTAACATCCTCTGGGCCTTGGCAGATGTGATACAGATGAGTCATCTCGTGCCAGGCAGTTGCTTGATTTCTTGTCATAATGATGGGTCTTGGGTCTCCCCAGTATTTTCTGTCATTTGTACAAAGCAGATTCTCTAACCAAGACTAAGAGCAGCATAGATCAAAGAAGATAAGCAAAGATATTTAGATGACTTTTTGATGGCCATACCCTCTCATTTTAGCCAAAGAACAGAGATAGCTTCCCTATAGAGTCTGAGTTTCTAAGCCATAGGTTTCTGACTTGGTTCCCAGTACCAGGTGTTCCCATTGAGCAGGCTTTATATCCAATCAGAGAGCAGTTAATTACTCCCATAACCTGTGTGCCACTCACTATAGCTTACAGGATCCATTCTTGTTCATGCTATTGGTGCCCATTGTACCCCAGCAGCTCACCTAGCACTTTCCAGCACTGTGAGAGCTAGTCAACAGGGAGCTCAGTGCTAGCATCTTGATATCCTGTGACTGCAGTCTGTGGTGGCTTCAGCAATAGTATTTTACCATTTAGATCTGGTGGGTAACCAAGTGTTTTGGCAGTGATCTGTATTGTTTTGAGGCTCTCACGGGCCTCCCTGTGGAGGTAACCCAGTTCTGGCACCAGGATTACTGGCAGCAGCCTATGGTTTTAGGGGAAAGCGCTCTTCATCCCTACAAGGTACATCTGCCCAAACTGTTCCCCCGCACCTCATTGTCTTAACCAAGAGGAAGGCTTCTATGATATTCATTCATGCCACCATTAATGTTGTATATATCCCTCACTCCCTTACCTCAGTTCCATCAAACCCTTTCACCCTGTATATTCTGTCCCTCTAACAAAGTGATTTTTAAGAAACTTTTCATTATGAAAATGTAAAACCATTTTAAAAAGCTGAGCAGTACAGTGACTTTCCATAAACCCACCATCTTGATTCAGCAGTGATTAACATAATGGCAACATCATCACACTTTATCTTCTGTTATTCAAGGTGCATCTCCAAAAATGTCAGGACATTTTCCAATGCTTAAAAAAATAAATTGGTTTATTTTGAAGAAAAGCACAAGTCCGTGGTCAGCAGCACACCATTCATTTGGTGTCCATGTATTCTTTCATTCATTCATTTACTCACTTGCAGACTCTACCTTTGAGTATAATACCAGGCTCTTCTTTCAGTGACTTTTTTGGTGAATCTTGAATTTTTACTGCTCTAGGGATTTCCTTTCAACTCGGTAATTATTTTGATAAATCTTTATCACTTGGGTCATGACTTAGAGTTAATTCTTTTCTATTAAGTACCTTTAGCGTGTCTGATCATAAACCACGTGAGAAATCACTGCATTTTATTAATTTCCAATGCTTTTATAAACCTAATATAACAAGTAGTAGTTCCCTAGTGTTATCTAATGACCAGTTAAAGTGGCCAGGCATGGGTAAGGCTGGTGAATTGACCATTCTGAATGGCCTTTCTCTTTCTGTGTTCATTGTCTTTGTTTTCCCTTTTCCAGTACATATACACCCTCCATTGGCAATTGATTGTTACTTTATGGCTAATCTCGGTCTATTTATTAAGCATGTCATTTTTTTAAATTTATGACTCTCAACCACTTTTTAATTCTTTGAGATAGAGAGCATGCGTTATCCTAATCTGATTTCCCAGGTTGCCTGATAGCATAATATAGTCAGAGCTTGGATTCCCCACTAGTTATTTAGATTTTTACCTCTCTACTTTCTCCTTCCTTTTTTTTTTTATTTTTTGGTTTTTCGAGGTAGGGTCTCTCTCTAGTCCAGGCTGATCTGGAATTCACTCTGTAGTCTCAGGGTGGCCTTGAATTCATGGCAATCCTCCTACCTCTGCCTCCCGAGTGCTGGGATTAAAGGTGTGCACCACCACGCCCAGCTTTATTTTTTTTTATTGTCCATAAGGAGTTACATTATTCAATGGGCAAACAATGAGTTGTTATTCCCCAGTTCCCAAATGTCCCTCTTCCCAATCTTCAATCAGCTGACTATCCTCCTCTGTGGGCAGTCTGGATCAGTCTTGTTGAATGTTTATGAAAGCACTTTTTTAAATGTTTATAGCCATATATTAATGCTTCTACTTTCTCCTTCTAACTAATAATCTCAAACTCTTGGTTCCTCACTATGACTACTTCTTCTTTTCTTCCTTTTTCATGGTCCTGCTGCATAGATTAGGCTGTCCTTTAATTCCAGATTCCCCAGCCTTCACAATTCTAGGCATGTGTTACTATACCCATTTTTAGCTTCTGTCTTCTGACTTTTTCTTCATGGTCATGTCTTTCTTTGTCTCATTCCCATATTTTAGAAATCATAGTATCTCAATAACTGGGGATAATTAATTCATGTTTAAAAGTCAACCAGCAATCAGCCTTCCAAAGGAGAATTAGACTTTTTCCCCCTCCTAAGAAATTATGTTTTATTACCTTTGGAGAGCATAGGATTAATGTTTTACATTTTTGGAATATTTTACCATAATTAGACCTCTGGAATTGAGAGGTCAGATCATTCTCTCAAGGATCATTTAATTCTTAACCCCCTGCTAACAGTGTTGCTGGTGTGGTGGTAGTAGTGACGTGTACACCTGCTTGTTGGGAGAGGAGCCAAGGCACTCAGCTGACTTTACACAAAGTCTGGAAAGTCATTGGGTGGTCACAAGACTTCAGTTTACAATGCTGATGCCATGAGAATTCCATCTCGAAGGTCATGCTGCCACCCTGGTAGGACACATGGCAAGTGGCTCATGCGTTCCTTTAACCTGTCAACTGTTCTGTATCAGGTAGGTATTCAGTAACTAGTCAAAGGTAGATTCCAGACCTCTTATAACACAGCACAGATGTACCAGGGCCCAGAGAGGCATTTTGATTTATATATACATTTTCAGAGGTTCATGTTTATCGTGAAGTTTCTGGAATGCAGAGACAGATCTGCTTTAATAATAATAATAACAAGAACAATAATAATAGCAACAACAGTTATGGTAATGATGGACATTGGCTGAGCACTTACTCTTGAGTCAAGCACCTTTCTGGAAACATTACCATGTAAATCCAGTCCTCACTGCCACCTTGTTGGTCTCTGTTTTAAAGATGAGGAAACAGTTACAGAGAAATAAGTTACTATCCTCAGTCACAGACAGACGGCAGAGCCAAGAGTCAAACCTTTGGCCATCTGGTTCCAGAACCTTCCTCCTCACTCATATACTACATATGCAGCCCAGTGGTAATTGAGAACATTTCAAGCACATGGAACAACCACTCAGGAGATCACAAATCACAATTATGTAGATTTCATGGGAAGCATCAGGGGTATTGCTAGAATGTAGTACCATGATTTTATTTATTTATTACTGATGTATTTTTGAGACATGTCTTACTATGTAGCCTAGATTGACCTTGAACTTGCATTCCTCTTGCCTCATCCTCCTGAGTGCTGGGATTATAGTTGTGTGCCACTGTACCTAGCAAAGTATCATGTTGATATGAGACGTATGAAAAAAATGCAATTTTTAACATTGATACAGTACTTTTCATATTCTTGTCATACTTGTTTGGATAGATTATAAATTAAAAATCCCTAGTGCCTCAGAGTGGATGAATTATATGTAAATGTGGAATTTATCAGTAAGTAACCTTTAAGAGTATAATGTTGCCAAGTTCATATTTGTGAATGTAGTCCATACTTATCTAAAGTCCACATTGGTAAAATGCCTCTTGTGCCCCGTCCCTGCCTTTAAGTGCAGCTCCCTGACACCTTGGGCTTTCAGGGTCAATGCTGCTGCTCATCCTGTCTCATGAGCCCCACCCTGAAGCCCTCATACCACTGCTGCCTCTCTGCAGGTAGCAGTGCGGTCTTGTCTCTACAAAAGTCCTAAGACTTATGTTTCAGTCAGTTGGTCCCTTTCTTTGCCCTATGAAAGCTACATAAAACCAGCCCATACAATCCACAAGAGCCAGGACCATACTTACACTCACCATTTAAAGACATTCTGACCGCTTCCTAGGATTCAGACTGTCCTCAGCAATACAACACAAACTTCATTTGATAGAGAGAATGATAAGAAAAGTGCTAGCCCATAGAATTCACAGTATCACCTGCCCATAAGTAACAGGGTCCAGCCATTATTTCTGAATTTTAAACAAAGGCCAAATGGAATTGTTTTTCCGAGGTAGGATCTCATTGTAGCCTAGGCTGATCCGGAACTCACTCTGTAGCTCTGGGTTGGCCCTGAACTCACAGCAATCCTCCTACCTCTGTCTCCACAGTGCTAGGATTAAAGGCATGCACCACCATGCCTGGTTTTAAGTTTAAAGGAAATTGATTAAAAATAGTTAAACTTTCTATAAGGGTAAATATTTTCTTGCCAAAAAAATGGGTTTACATTATTAATATATCATAAATAAAGCAGAAAATGTACTTCAAATACACAAATAAGTAGCAAATTCAGGATTTCAGCCCAGGTCTGCTTGTCTTCAAAATTCATACTCTTGACTGTTTAATTAGACAACTTCATTTACTGACTTTTATTCCATGCTTGGTACATACATGAGGTTTAATAAATGTTTGACAATAACATGAAAAGATAACTAAGAATTAGTATGTATTTAATTGTTTTTAGAAGTTGTATTGCTGGGAATGGTGGCTCATGTCTTTAATCCCAGCATCCCAGGAGACTGAGGTAGGAGGATCACCTTGAATTCAAGGCCAGCCTGGGCTACAGAGTGAGTTCTAGTTCAGCCTGAGTTAGAGTGAGTCCCTGCCCCAAAAAATAAAAAATAAAAGTTTTTATATGCCATAATAAAAAGAAGTGTGTTTCTTGCCCCACAAAGGCATCAGAAGTTGTATCTGGCCAATGAGCCAAATGAGTTGTACTGAAAGACAGAGGAATGAAGGGGCACTGAGGCCTGGACATCCTTGGAGAAGGGTAGAACTGGGCCAGGTTAAGAAAATCTTCTGGACATGCTGGCCAAGATAGAGAAGAAAGGAGGAAGGTGGAGAAGTACAGGAGAGTGGCCTGTGTGATGAGAAACGAGGCAGATAGGTCCAGGCTCAAGTGATGAGGGGCCTTCAAGCCAGGACAGGGTTATGGGCTCCCCTGAGATGGTGCGTGTTGGAGACAGCACTGGTTCTGTAGCAGCACAAAGGCATCCATGTACCAACGAGGGAACTATTCAACATGAAGAGATGACAAGCCAAGTGTCCTCTAATAGTCTATTAAAGAAACACCAATGAGTCAAGCCTGTAGTTTCCTTGCTTCTCTAATTTGAGCATATCCAGACCCTAAATTTAAATCTTTCTTCCATTTACATAGGAACATTCCAGAATCCTTTCTTTATTGCTGTGATTTTGCTTCTGGTGCTGTGGAACTTGTAAAGGTATGTCCTGTGTTTTCTTTAAAGAGAGGCATATGAAGTTCTAATTGATTTGCTTTTGAAATGTTTCTGGATCAAATGTGATGATTTTTAAGTAAGATTTTGTAATTTCTGGAAATTGTATCGCCCAATGCCTAAAATATTAATTACCATAGAACAAGAGAGGTTGTTTTGAATTAAAGAGAGATCTCAAGGGACAAGTAAACCTAGCAAGGCCACTAGCACACAAGGATGACCAGAAGGAAAGGGTTCTGACTAACAAAATTCAGATTGTGCCCTTGAATTGTCAGGAATTGTTGATGTTCAAAGGAAACACCATCAAAAGTAGACAAGATGCTGTGTGGGTAAACAACTCCAGCCCCAAACCGAACATTTCCATTAACCCCCCCCCCCCAAGAAGCTGTCATTTATATCTGTGTGTCTAATACCTAACACACAATCTAACAGACAGTAAGCACCGATTCAATTCAATTCTGAGAAGACATTTAATATCAATCTAAAATGTAAGAAAAAGAGTGGGAACCTGGGCTTGTTGCACAAATGCCTGAATGCTAGTTAGCATACCTTAAAATGAAAAGACAAGTTTAGCAAATGGAAAAGGGAAAGAAATTGTACTAACAAAAATGTATGAGAAACATATAAATTAAGTAAATTTTTAAAAAGTAAAGCTAGGCATGGTGGTGCACACCTTTAATCCCAGCACTTTGGAGGCAGAGGTAGGAGGATCACTGTGAGTTCAAGGCCACCTACATGGTGAATTCCAGCAGGTCTGTCTGGGCTAGAGTGAGACCCTACCTCCCTACCTCAAAAAGCAAAACAAAACAAAAAAAGCAAACACATAATCTTCATTTCTAATAATAAGATTACATTTTATAGACATTTCCTAAAATAATAAAAAGCCTAAAGGGAAAGAAAACTGAAACACCTGTAATCACATTTCTAGGATGAATCAGTATTAATGTGTTTATGCTTTTCTTTCTGATGTTGAGTCTACAAATTGTGTATGGTGTTACTTAACACAATTTTAAAAACAGCCTTATTGAAAAGTAGTTCACATACTGTTCCATTTTGAAGTGTACAACTCAATGGCCTTTAGTGTATTTGCAGAGCTGCATAACCATCACCATTATCTAATTTTGAATATACAGTGGAGGATACCAGTACTTTAAGGCAAAGGAGACAGGGAGAACACAGCGGGAGATGTGAGGACCCAGGGTCAGCTCCAGCTGCAGCCCAGGGCCCAGAGGCTCGCTTCACTCCATGGCTGCACTAAAAGGGGGATTAGGAAGAGTATTTGCTATCAAGTCCAAGTACTAGGCTTATTTTTTTTTAAGGTCATCTTGAAATAAACTAGCAGAATACTGAACTGGAAATAAAGTACATTCAGGTTTACTGAGAAAAGGCTCTTGGGAGAAAGAATGTTTTTAACTTTCTCTTGACAGCTTCCATAAATATAGAGAATACCATGATCGTAATAATCCTGTCCCATCATCCTCCCTGTGCCCCCTCCTGAGTCCCTCCTCTACCAAATCCCATCTTTCCAACTAGTTTCTTCTATTTTGATGTAAGATTTTTATGAATGATTTTTTTTCTTTAAAAAAAAAAAAAAAAGGAAATCCTAGCACTCAGGAAGCAGAGGCAGGAGGATTGCCATGAGTTTGAGGCCACCCTGAGACTACAGAGTGAATTCCAGGCTGGCCAGAGCTAGAAGGAGACCCTACCTTGAAAAAGGAAAAACACCAACTGAGAAGTCTGCTAACTCCTTTTTCTGCTTTTTGTTCCTTCCTCACGACAGTCACACTCCTCCTACCGAGCAGCCCAGTGTTCTGCCTTTGTTCATGACGTGTGCGACGATGGCTTACCCTACCCTTTTCCAGATGGGACCCTGGATGTCATTCTCCTCATCTTTGTGCTCTCTTCTATTCATCCTGACAGGTAAATGAAGACGAAAGGGCAGAGCAAATGTGTAAAGCTCCTTTGTCAGCAATGGGTTTTAGAACTATCAAAGCAAAAATGACAATTCCTGACTTTATTATTTAATGAACTACATTATGTATAATACGCAACCTTTTAAATGCAGTGTTTCCTTTCTTCACACTTTAAGAATGAAACTGGTCAAACTGCTTTATTAGTGAGCTTTCTGTCACTGTCAGAATGAAGTGAGCATATTCTGGCAAGACACATACCTATTAAAGTGACAGTGCTTCAAGGAAATTACTAATTCGGAACAGCCTAATAGACTCCCAGGAGGGAAATTGTACTTGGTGATCAGAAACAAACATCTTTGATTTAGCATGTTCTTGAATGTTTGGGAAGAGGTAGGCTGTGGATCTGTGTGTCTTCACACAGGTCTGATGATAGGTTTTTAAATTTTTATTTTATAGAAGCCCACTAAGGAACCAGGCTCATAGTGATTTAGGCCTTTATGATATAATCCTAGGTAGGCTAGGAGCCATCATTTATAAATACAGAGGTATTTTATGTATTTATTTACTTGTGTGGTGGTGCTGAGGATTAACCCTGAGGCCTTGTACATGCTGGGCATGTGACTTTTAAGACAAGATCTCACTGTGTAGCCCACACTAGCCTTGAACTCTCCATGTGTACCTGGATAACCTCAGCATTCCAAGCACTGGGGTCACAGGTATGCACCACCATGCCCACTTGTTCTTTCTCATAAGGCATCTTAACCCTGGCTTTTCATGGCCCCCACGTAGGAGATGCAGGTCTGGGTCAACATTCCTTCCTTGCTCAGTGTGACTCTCCCACAGAAACTTGAGTCACTATATGCTCCTTTCTTCACAGTTATGACATCACCGAACCTTTACCGTCTTTTTAGTTCTCATTCAAAGATGAGCACCTATTACTTTAAGGGGAGCAAATTAGAGCTCCAAATTAATTCAAATGAAAGTTATATTTACACTTGATAAGTATATCAGGTTCCATGAAGTCATTTTTCCCTCTCAGCTTCTATAACAGTTATTTTCCACAAACCTGTTAATCTGTCAGCATAGTTGTAGTACTAGTAGAGAGATGTCATCTATGTATTTGTCCTTATGTGAATAGTTAAGAGGTTAGTGTAGGTGGATACGAGCAGCATTTCCTGTTTAGCACTCATTACAGGAAATGTGTAAATTCTAAATAAGACTGCAAAGACTATCTGAAATTAGATAATTATTTTATCATGATTTGAATTGAATGTTAATTAGAAGAGGAAGCAGATATCATGGGAAAATTGCTATTATAGTTTGGTTTTTCATTCTGTTTATTACAAAATAAATTCAGATGTATTATGTCAGCACCACTTCTTTATCTACATGGAAATGATTGAAACAGAAGGCAAGGGAGCTGGGTGTAGTGTGCACACCTGAGTCCCACTACTCAGAAGGTCAGGGCACAAGGATTGCCTGAGCTCCAGGGGTTTGAGAACAGCCTGGACAATTATGAGATCCCCTCCCTCACGGTCTTTAATTAAATAAAGACATGAATGAATAGAAGAGCACCAATAGTAGGCAAATAGTCCAGTAGTGACTTTTAAGATCATTTGGGACTGTAGTGTAGATCTGCCTCTGAGAATGTCCTAGAAGCAGCTTATTAGCAGCTTGGAAAATACAAAGAAATAAATGGCAAGTAATTCAGCTAGATCCTGAGTCTGGGGGTTCTAGACAAAATGGAAATAAATTGTAGGAGGCTGCATAGAGTGGGTGATCAACAGACGCTCCTTCTTATAGCTCTTTTCCCTTCCTCTTGCTCTGTGGAAAGATAGGGGAGGATAGCAGTCAGCCTGTGGAGGAGAAAAAGAGCAAGGAGCCTCCTTCCCATTCATGTCTTGTTCACTTCTTCCCCTGCCCAGGCCCCACCACGGTTCCCCAGAATCCAGAGGGGACAAGAGAAGTAGCGCCCATCCACGCATCACACAGTAGCTGCAAGAAGGGGCTTACAGAAGGAACTAGCATTTTGAAGTACTTCGTTTTTCTTTTTATTTTTTTGCACTTAAATTTTTTTTATTTGTGTATGTGTTTGTGTGTGTGGTGTATGCACTTGTATGTGCCTTCTTGGCACCTCACCTGTGGTGGGATCACTCGCCTGTGGAGGCCAGAGTGAACTCCTCTGTGGCTTTTCCTCCTGGTCTTGTTTTGAAGCATAGTCTCCTACAGATTCCAAAGCTTGCAGGACTCCTGAGATTCTCTGGTCTCTGCTATAACAAGTGCACAGTTACATGGGATCTGGAGATTTGAATTTGAGTAGTCTCAGCTCCTCCTGCTTATGCTGGAAGCACACTTAACTGCTGAGCTATCTCTCTAATCCTGAATTTTTATTTCATCCTTGTTTTACTAATAATTCCAGATATCTTGCTCTGTATGTAAAACATTTACCTTGAAAGTGTATATCAATTTTTTTCCATTGAAGAACCCAAGGATATAAGCACAGTGTGAAAATTACCTATAATAAACAAAGAAAAATACTTTTTTCTTGCATTCATGGTTTTTTTTTTTTTCTTCTGGGAACAAAACCCAGGGCCTTACACATGTGAGGCAAGGTTTTAAAAAGAACTTTTTACCTAGTCATACCGTCTCTTTCTGTCACATTTCCCCTGTTCTCTTTTTTTCATAGTAAGTTTCATGTTCTCCCTGCTTCCTTCACAGCATGACACAATCTAGCTTTCACCGCACTATCTCACTCAACAGTGTTTTAATCAGAAGGAATTACAGATTGTCTGACCTAAACTCCTCATTTTCAAAATAAGAAAACCTCAGGAGCTTTAAGTAGCTTGAATAAAGCAGAAGCATCATGCTTCACACCTGTAATCTCAGTACGCTGGAGGCTGAGGCAGGAGGACTGCTATAAGTTGGAGACCAGCCTGGCTATGTAGTGAGTTACAGGCTTTCCTTGGCTTCAGAGGAAGACCCTGTCCCAAAAATAAGAAATGAAAATAAGCCAACAACACCCCCCAAAAAAAGCAAAGACTTAGATACAGACTGCCCTTTGCCAGTCCCTCCCATACAGACCTTGTAATCCAGTCTGTACTATCATTCCCAATAGGCTCCGTGAGCCCTCTATAGAGCTCTGTCACTAGCGAGTGCTGCTCACTCAGCATTGGGAGAAGAGCTTGACCTTTTTAGTCCCTGATCCATAATTACAGGTAGTCCACAGAATCAGAAGCAAAGTGTTAAGAACAGGTTTTTCTTTCTTTTTCTTCCATCTTATTGTATTTTTAAAAAACTTTTATTGACAGCTTCCGTAAGTATAGAAAATAAACCATTGTAATTCCTACCCCAATCCCCATTATCCCCCCTCTCAAATCCACTCTCCATTGAATTCCTTCTTCTTTCCAATTACACTCTTCTATTTTGATGTCATCATCTTCTCCTATTATGAAGGTCTTGTATAGGTCGTGTCAGGTTCATTAATATCAAGGCTACTTTGTGTCTGTAAGATTGAATTGTAAGCAGTCCTACCCTTCCTTTGGCTCTTACATTCTTTCCACCACCTCTTCCACAATGGACCCTGAGCCTTGGAGGGTGTGATAGAGATGACCCAGTGCTGAACACTCCACTGTCGCTTCTTCTCAGCACTGTGGTAAAGAGCCATTTCAAGAGGTAGTATTTGACTGCCGCCATGTCAGTGTAAATTGTAAAGGGAAGAAAGAAAGAGCTTCCAGGTATTGAGCTGGGAATCGGGGTGTGAATGAAATCTAAGGTAGAGAGTAAAAAGGAAAGAGTTCTTTGAGAGAAAACCATTTAAGTAAAGGCACAGGCCACAGAGCCCAGCACATCAGTGTTCACTGGAAGAGATGCTATCAGGTGGGAAGTAGTAGAAAACTTGTTGGAAGGATTCATTAGGGTCAGTAATAGGGGCTCTTAAGGCTCCTGATACGAAGTAAAAATTTGCCCTGTGGATTAAAATCATGAAAGTATTTAACAGAACCCTTGTTTTAAGCCAAGTAACTCGTGTAGGAAGATTGACAAGAAGGGACTGAGGTATGCTAAGCAGTGATTCTGTTTCTGGGTGTGAGGAGATGGGGATTTGTACTAGGGAATTAATAATGGGAAAGAAAATATCAGTGGAGAGGAGGAGAAAAGGAGAATTTGCTGAGCGCATGGAAAGGATAGTGGGAGTAAAGAAAAAAAATCTCTCCTTCACGAGGCGAATGGGGGTACCTTTGACCCAAAGAACATAGAAGGAGATGAGCTTACCTGGAGAAAAGATGATCTGTCTCTGTTGAGATGTGTACAATTGGGGGTGGCTCTGGGTAGTTTTTGTTTTTCAGGATAAAGGAAATGGCTTCACCTTTTTTTCTCTCTCAGAACCACCTTACTTAACTTCCAAAATCAGGAAACGTTTGTGGGTTTGTTTCTTCCTCTCTGTGATACAGGGTCTTACTGTATAGCTGAGTCTGGCCTGGTACTTGCTCTTTCGCCCATGTTGGCCTCGAACCTGCCTCAGCCTCCAGGCTACTGGGATTATAGACGTGCATCACCATACCCAGCTTAACATTTGTGACTTTTTAAAAAAAAATTCATTTATTTGCAAGCAGAGATGAGATGAGAGAGAGAGAGAGAGAGAGAGAGAGAGAGAGAGAGAGAGAGAGAGAGAGAGAAAGGGTACCCCAGGGCCAGCCACTGCATATGAATTCCAGATGCATGTGCCACTTTGAGCATCTGGCTTCATGTGGGTACTGGGGAATTGAACTTGGGTTGTTAGGTTTTGCAGTCAAGTGCCTTAACCATTGAGTCATCTCTCCAGCCCATATTTGTGGTTTTATAGTTTAACTTTGACATCATATATCAAGGTCTGTGAAGTTCCCACTCTGGTCATGGATTTCTGGAAAGTCTGGACTTTTGAAGTGGTCATTTAACAAATTGATGCTTTTTTTTATTCTTTTCATATAAAATAGTTTTGTTTTTGTTGCTGTTACATTTATGATTTATATTTCTTTGGCTTATTGAGCTTCTATTATTTTATCATCAAGAAAGTTAAATCGGATATGTAAAACATTTCTACAAACAGGGTATCTTACTTTGTTTTCAAAGGATGCAAGGTGTTGTCAACCAACTGTCTAAATTGCTGAAGCCTGGGGGAATGCTGTTATTTCGGGATTATGGAAGATATGATAAAACTCAACTTCGTTTTAAAAAAGGTAATACTATATTGGGTTTGAGGTTATTTTCATGTGTTTTAAAGAATACTTTGTATTTCATCATGTCAAATTGTTTTGAGGTTTATTGTTTATTAAAAGAATATCATAAGAGCCGTGGTGGGGGAG